>JABUQX010063940.1:60000-62500 GCA_015478945.1 Trachelipus rathkii
TATATATATATATATATTATATATATATATCAGTGGCGCTATTGGGGGTAGGCCCCAGAGTAGGCAAACGCCTTACTTGCACTTAACGTGAAGCCCAAAATATAAAAAGTCAAGATATATATATATATAATATATTATATAATTATATATATAATATATATATATAATATATATATTATATATATATATATATATATATATAGATATATATATATATTAAATGATTTCGGGTTCGAAGTCTAACTATAAGATGCCGGCATCAATTCTACTCGATTCCTTTTTTAATAGTACGATCGGTGCCAATTGTTAATTCTCGGAGTCAAAAAAAATAGTTCCTTATTGCTCTAGGGCAAGGCAACTTTGGATGTGCCTGACGAGTCAATATCAGCTCTTTTTTTTTTTTAAAATATCCCTATTTAAATGCTTCTAGCAAGAAATAATTTAATAAAAATATTATTAATAAACATAATATAATATAATTAATTAATAATTATTTTATGCTAACTTGATCATCATCTCTTATATCGACTTATGTAATATTCATAATTCCTTTGAATAATTATTGACTCAACGTTAGAGTCGCTGAAAACACGTATGACTCAAATTCGGCCTACGATACAGATTGCCTCTGAGTCAGATCAGTTGCAATATTTTCGTTATTAATAATAAAGATGTACGTGCAGTTCTATTTGATAATAATATGCTTTTCATATTATTTTTATTACTGATTTTGTGTGTTTTTAATAAAATTGAGCTGTTAGTTTTGAAAATACGGGAATATTTGAATAGTATTCGACTTATGTTTATTTAAAAATTACTAAATTTTTTTCGAGTGTTGTAAGCCTATTGAAATTCAAATGTTAAAAAAATGTGCAATATGAAACTATTCATTCTCTTGCATTGTTCCTATATTATATATATAATATATATATATATATATATATTATATATAATATATATATATATATAATTATATATATATATATTATATATATTATATATAATATATATATATATATATAATATATATACAAGTTACTTAACGGAGAAAATTTAATACTACAAATTGTTAAATGTATGTATATGAAAACGAAAGTTTAAATAAATAAAAGCATTTTTAAGTGCGCAAAAATGAAATTTAAAATGAAATTAAAATTCTATTTGTCAAATTTTGAAACAACCGACTACTTTGACCGCTTTATGCGGAAATTAAGTAAAGATATAATATAATATAGTATATATATATATATATACTATATATATATATATATATTATATATATATATATAATATATATATATATATAATATATATATATATTTTTGATTTGCCTACTCAAGAAATTTTGACCACGAGCCGCCACCTGATATATATACAGTGGAGCGTATCAGAATTTTTTTTCGGGGGACAAACAAAAATCGCCTCCTATATAAAGTGGGTAAGTGAACAAGCATTAAAATTCCTAGAAAAATGGAAGAATTTATATGAATTAGTAAAATCATCTAACCCTAAATTGTTAAATTTAATTCCTGACATCGAGAGTGAGCGAAGTCTGGAGATAACACCTTCAATTTTATTGTCAATATTTCGATGATAAAGAGGAGGGGAAAGTCCAATAAGTCTTTCATCTAATAGAATTTCTCAAGTAGGTTTCCAGAAGCTCTTAATGCTTGAAAAGCTTCTTTCTGTTCTGAAGTCATTAAACTAAGGGAAATTGCCAGTGTCTGCACACAATTGATGTAAATATTTGTAAATTGTGACTGCGAACAAGAAACTAGTTCATCTATTGCGGTTTTTGGGCGACCTGTGCTATGATGCCATTTTCTATCTTCATAAAATCCATCTGCTGTTTACTAAATCTTTCATTGGCTTCGAGATCTTCCTTGATAAAAATATTACACAATCTTTATCTTCTCATATGGCACATTACACTGTTCGGTATGACAAATTGCAAAAGGAAACAATTTTAAAAACATTTCTCCTAATGCTGATATTTAAATCACCCAAAAATGGTAAAAAAATGGATGTGCGAATAATAAGTCTGTGGGTCGGGAGTAGGAATGTTGGGTCTGTCTTTTTGGAATTTGTTAATTTCTTGGTAAAGCAATTTCAATACTCAGTTCAAATTCAGATGCGCTTACACAATCTTCAAAAATCAGCTGAAATTCTAACGTTGCATTTTCTCTGATGGTTTTCAAGTTTAGTTTTAACTAATGGACTTACGAGATTTGTTCCCGACAGCGACGAATTATATATAAAATTAATTTAACTTCTGCACTTTATATTATTAACGGATATGATACTAAAAATTAATTAATAGTGTCTAGAAATTTCGGGGGGGGGCCATTACCCCCCTGGCCCCCCTAAATACGCCACTTATAATATATTATATAATATATATATATATATCATATATATTATATATATAAATATATATACCTATATATATATATATATATATATTATATATATATATATGCTTTTAAAAAAATATATATTT
>JABUQX010063941.1:0-40000 GCA_015478945.1 Trachelipus rathkii
GGCGGGCCGAAGAGAGAAATTGGATGGATGGGTCTCGCGCTCTCGATACTGTTGTTGTTGTTGTTGTTGTTTTTGTTGTTGTTGTTGTTGTTGTTGTTGTTACCCCGTTGTGTGTGTGTGTTTGTCTGTGCCGTTGTGTGGTCTGTTGAATGTTCAGCCTCTGATGTTTGCTCCGCTGCTTTGTCCTGTCGCGGTTGTAGAGATACAGTTTCCTGTATATACCTTCATTCAGCTTCTCAACAATAATCTGTATCCAGGTACAAACCACACCCCGCTCCTTTTTCCTTTTCATGGTTTCATTGTGTGTGAGCGCAACGGAGCGTGTGGTTACTCAAAGGTGGTCCCGCCTACCCTTGACTGGAACCACCACCGACGCTCACAGATCTCCCTGGAACAGACCACCCTCACACCATGCCACCTTTTCTGGGTAATGTAGTTTGTTTCTGTTCATAATTTTAAGCTCTTCCTTCGACGTTACCTAGCCAGTCCTTTTTACATGCACTGTTTTCTATGAGAACGCCACTAAAAAGTGAAAGGAACATTTCTCCTTTATACAGATTTAAGGCATACTTCAGCTATCACCATGTTGTCAGGAATTTTTCTCTCCAGCGAGATACGCGATCTCGACCGCCCTGTTTCAAAGGTTCCTTTCCACAGGTTTTTAAATTTCTCATTAAAAGGTAAACTACATCCTGCTCACTAGAGCTACTCATCTATTCAGGTAATAATATAGCGCCTGTCCTCGTCCCCTCTATTCCTTCCGCTTCAGTACACGAATATTTTGTACCACGCACCAACATAATCTATGCGTCCCTTAGGATGAAGCTCACGAACGTAAATACAACCGTTGCAAGGTAGCTAGTATGTAACGTTCTTTATATATCTTTTTATGGATACTCTTTACGGTCTGAGTAGAACGGAACATTTTGAAGTAGTCACCACAACACATTTCAGACTCTGACTACGTATGTATTGAATCAATCATTGGGGCTATACTGAAGAGAAATATCAATATGTTCTTTAAAAAGATTACCATTAGCAATTCTCTCTTTCATTGGAAGAAAAGCCTCGAGCTTCAGCGATGATAGCAAATCATTTATAACACTCTCATTTTTGTCTATAATTAAAATGTAATGAACATACCAAATATGTAAATAATACCTTACTGCGCTTTTTCCATCATTTAATTTGTAAGCATCCAAATCGTCAAGGATTATAATTTTATGACCTGGTAAACATTGAAAAGAGCTTTTTGATGTTCATATAAGTCCTCGTGAATATGTTTTGTAATTACATAATATTTCAGCTTATTTCATACTTTTCTTGGTAAACACTGAAAGCTAACCATAATATGAATTTTTACACCGTCCTCTTTTAACTTCCTCATACCTTCTTTTAAAATATTTTAATAACAAGAAAGGTATTTCCTCGCATTCACCCTGTAGGACGCAGACACAAGGAACATGTATGCAGAGCGCGTGGAAACATAAAATTTTACCCAACGTCAACATAATCTAGATTTGATCATACCCGAACTAGTGTAGTCGCAAAGGATTTGACTTATGTTATAAACGCTTTAAAATAAAAAGAAGATAATTTCCGCTGTTAATTCTCTCATGAAGGTATTTATTTTATTCTGTATGTTTTAATACAAAATATTGACTTGATATCACTAGATCATATAGATTCAAATGATAATCAATAGACTCAATAGTTCACCATGTAGATCAAGCTAGATCATACATAGATCTATAATCAAGTAGATCACGGTTGAAAGAGATAAGGGTGGATGGTCTTGCATTTTACTTAACATTTACTCGATTTATAACTCTTCGCTTAGAGTCAATAAACTTCTACATTTTTAAAATAAAAATTTTTAAATCCAAAAACTTTAGCTGTGTGTCACTGCTTCCATTATCCTAATACTTAAATCAAATAGATCAATCAGTTGTCCTCTTAGTGGATTTCAATGCTGTGGTGATTTACTCTTGATTTACATATTCTTTTACTGCTTTAGAGTCATTAAAAACTTTTTATCATTTCTTTATAAATAATATTTTATGCCAAAAGAACCTTAAAAACCATTTATTGTTTTATACAAAATATGACTTGGACTATCAATTAAATTCATTAGATTCTAAATAGATCAATAGATCTATAGTCAATAGATCATCGGCTGGAAGGTACCACCCGGGTGCTGTGGGTTTGATTTTACTGATTTACTGATTTGACTGCTTTTCCAGAGTCAACTATAACCTTTTAACAACATTTTATATATACCACCTATAATATATATCGATATACCCCTATAATATATTATTATAATATAATACTATATTTTATATATATATATATATATATAGCCATTATATATATCTATCACCACCCCTATATGTAACAACCTATTATATTATATATATATTATATAATCCCATATATATTATATATTTATATATTTATAAATATTTAATAAGTCGTAATAGGCTGATAGAAGCTTAATTTTTAAGTGTTATCGCTTCATTACAATAATATGGACTTAATCAATAGATTAATAAATTGAGCGGCTGGAATGAAGGGGGCTGGATTGTTTGACTTTACTGGATTCTTACTTGATTTTACAGGCTTTATGAGTCAATAAACTTTTACATTTTTTCAATATATATAACAACTTCAAGCTATGCTTACAAATAGTCAATAGAGTACCCAATCCACTGTGTTCCCTTGTGGCAGACTGCCTCATTTTTTTCTGATTATGGTTTTAACCGTAAAGCCTACCAGTTAGGCCTACTCCAATAAGGTGTTATAATTTTGTACAATATAATCGTAATAAGATGTCAGCGTTTATGTTTATCGATTTAGGTCTAGAGCGTTTTAGTTTAAAAATGCTTTCCTCGAAGTAGGTGTAATGTACAAAGCATTCTGTTGTACTCGTATCGAACTGCACTGTGAAGAATGGTTTTTCTCTAGTAAGAAATCATATATCTGGTTAACGATTATTGAATAAATAAATTATATATATATAGAGTTTTTAAATATATATTGATATATCTATATTTATACATCCGAGAAAATAACTTGAAAAATATCTGAGAAATAATAACTTTGAAAAAATAAAATTCAAAAATAAGTAATTAATACTTTATTGTTTGTATGTATTATAATTAGTTACTTTTAGTCTGTTGTTTCGGAGTATAGAATTTGTTTATATGTTAAACTCAGAATATTGAGGATCAATCAATAGTTGATAATATATATTATTTTATTATACTATATAGTACCTATAATAGTTATTCTATACTAGTGACTATACTTATTCATATACCTATATTCTTTATCTACTATTTATAACCCCCGCTATATATATTATATCTATATTCCTACATACATACATACTATATATGTATTTATATTCTGTATTATATATTATTATCATATACTATAATATATATATATATATTATTTCTGTAAATATATATATATATATATTACACCTACTTTAAATTGTTATGTCAATTATTACATTATTTATATACATTTTTAAAGTAATTTGGAATATTTTAACGAGAGAGAGAGAAACTACAGAGTAAATTTATATCTACTTATTATATGTATAGTAGTACTATATTGATATTAATGTATTAATAGTATATATTATATATAATATTTATATTATATATTAGTATATATATAGTTTACTCTATATTACTTATATATTAATTATATTAACTTATCACCTATATATATATATATATATACCCCTTGAGACGCTTATCTTTATTATTTATTTTGCCAACCAACTTTTTTCCGCTTGAAGGGGGTAGTGGTACGTACAATGCCCTCTCTCCCCCACGTCACACCTCCTCATTGCCGCCCCGCACTTCCGCCCCACCTCCTCCATCTCCACTCTATCCCTCGCCAACTTACCCTACCCTGCTCTCTCCCTCATCCTCCTCTCCTCCAGCAAATCCTCTCTGTTAGTGTCCATCCATTCCACCTCCGGCTTGGTCCTCCTCAACCTTCTCTCCTTCCTATCCCTCCGCCTCCCAAACTCTCCTAACCACTTCTCTGTTCCTCCATTCTCATTAACTGCCCATACCATCTTAACATTTCCTTCTCCCGCTTCTTCCCACCAAACCCATTCCTTCCTCCAATCACATCTCTCCCTCCACACGCACCCTACCGTTCCTAATCCTCTCCCTGCTGCTAACCCCACAAACCGCTCTCAAACCCTTCATCTCAATACTTCCAACTTCTTCCTGCGCACCTTTCTGGCATTTCACGTCCCCCCCAGCGTTGTCTACACCCCATCATACAACACCGCTGGTAGCACGTTCAAAGTTTTTTGTTTCTGAAACATACTATATCCACCAATTTCAATACACAATATTCTTCATATAAGGACAAACACATGCAAATGCTCCTCATTCCTTCTCTACTTCTAGTCGTTCTTATCTCTCTCCTTTCATTCCCTCCCCCCTTACCCAATCCATCCCTAAATATCTATAAAATCTGTTACTTCTTCCAATTGACTAACCCCCTACTCGAAACTTCCTAATCACCCTCAACCCCTCCTCTCTCTTCCTTCTCTCAAACACTAAACACTTTTACTCTTACCCTTTGATTTGGTTTTAGCCCTTGTTGTCCAATAACATTCTCTTCAAGCTCCCTCACGCAAAATACCTCAGCCCTCCGCGTTCTATCTCCCACTAGTGCAGCTATCCCGTCCGCATAAACTAGTAAATCCATGGTTTCACTTCCTTCTATCATTAACCCATTCCAATCACATTCCAACCCCCTCTCCCTCCCTCTCCCCGCAAACACTCTCCCATAGAACAAATTGATAGCCTCGGCGATCATTAACACAACCCTGCCTCAGAGCTCTCATCTCACCGCCAAAACAACTCACCTCCTCCCTCCCTAACACTTCTACACAACATTCTACCCCTATTCGCCTTAAAAGGCGCTTAATACCCGTTGACCCCTAATGGTACCCCACCCGCCACTGTGCGCGATATACTATCCTCCAACACCCTCCACAATTCCTCCCTTTCTCATTGCGTCTACCTCCCCATATGCCTTTCTTTAATATCTGAGTAAAAACACGCCATAACCACTTTTCCCTGCCTCTCTAATATCTTTCTTCTCCAACAACTAGTCATCTTTAGTGTAAACCACTTGGTCCAACACCACCCTCTTCTTCCCTAAAATCCTCCTTGTTTCTTTCCCGCGCCGATTACGCTTTCCCCTCCGTTAAAACCGTCTCACTCTCCTCATAAATCAGTATTGCCCCATACCACCCCTTTCCCTATACCATACACTAGAAATGGACATATACTCTATAATCTCCCCTACATTCCATTCCCTCCTATCCTCTTTCCCCTTATACAGGGGAACCAAAAAACCATCCTCCTGTGGTACCTCACCACGCCTCCAACATATATTATATAAGACCTTATTACAGCCATCCTCCACCGCCTATACCTTCCCTTCTGCAAACAATTTCCTCCCATTCATCAGCCACCATCCAGACCTTGCCGGTAACTTCTCCTTCTTCTCCCCTTTTATCTCGAAGGCCCTATATCGATAATATTTCTCTCCCCATCTTATCTTCATCACCGCGCCCCTTCACTC
This sequence comes from Trachelipus rathkii, assembly GCA_015478945.1. Taxonomy (NCBI): domain Eukaryota; kingdom Metazoa; phylum Arthropoda; class Malacostraca; order Isopoda; family Trachelipodidae; genus Trachelipus; species Trachelipus rathkii. The sequence goes on from JABUQX010063941.1 coordinate 5,632, forward strand.
ACTCCCCACTTCACTCTCCGCTGCTCTCCAACGCCTCGTTGCAAATCTTCCTCCCCATCCCCCACCGTTTGATCACTTTCATCTCAATATCCATCTAAAATTACCTCGCCCCTACCTCTTCTTCTACCCCTCATCCTCTCCTCCTCTCACACTGCCCCATCTCCTCCCTTAATCCTCTCCCGCACCCCCCTCCTTCTTTCTCTTTTTTTTATTTACTTCTTTCCAGACATCTTGCTCCCGATTCAAAAAAAGTGGGTTTCCGTCACTATGTCTACACCATTCTATTCTCTTTGCTCTTCTCTTTCGCCTCTCCTCTCACCGCCTCCTCATTCTGTGCTTCCCACTCTCTAACCCTGTCTATATTCCCTTCCCTCGCTTTCCTCTCTCCTACTTCCCAACTCCATTTCTACATAAGCCTCCCTTTTTCGCTTTCACCACCCTTGTCCTTCACCCTCTCACTGCCACCATTCACTCCCTTTTCCTCTGCTTGCATCCCACTGCGTTTTACTCCACATAACCTTCTACCTCTCTTCAATACTTGCCTCGTTTAAAATCTCAATCCACTTGACCCCCCTCGCCCATCCTCCCATATCCACCTCCAATTCCCGTCCCTCTCAACGTATACTCTCCCCTATCTCTCCATACCTTCTCGCGACAACTCCTGCGTTAACACCACACTGTTCCTCCAATTTTTCCGGACACTCATTATCACTTCCTATGCTCTCCTCTTTAATTCTCCACCTTCCCTGAACAGTCAACCCACCGGCTTCGCTCCCACCCTATATCCTAGCAATCCACCATAATATGATCCCCGCGCCCATACCTCCCCACTCCCGCCCCTCTAAAAATACATACATACATCTAATAATCCTTCTCTCTATCCCTCCCATTACCACCCCACACATAATCCAGTACGCGCCCTCCCCCCGTATCTCACTCCTTCGCGAGTGTATACTTCCTTATAATTTTCACTTTTTTTGAAACCAAGTTTAATTCCTCTTCACTATCGTTCTCTCTTTCAACACACCAATACTCTAACAGACTTTCCTCTTAACATTCTCCCTCCCCTACCTCCCCTCCATATATGGTTCCTGATTGAGAATTACTTCCCACACCTCCCGTCCCTTCCACTTCTCTCATCACAAGATCTCCCAATAGGTAGCAAATTTTATCATTTACCTCGCCCCGAAACTTTCCAACACTCATTCAACTCAACTCCCAAAATCTTCTCTCAGTCCTCCTCCCTCCGCTCCACTTCACTGGGCACTATGCCGCATATAAAACCACAATTTCCTCCCCGAATTCTCACTTTTTACCACTCACAAATTACTCCTCTCGAACTCACCTGGCCTGCTACCACCCTTACGTATCCCACAGTACCTCCTTGCGCGTCATCAACTATTCCCACTCCTCACCCCTCGCCCATTCACTACTCTCGGTTCACACACTGATATCAATCACCGCTTGGTATTTCCAACGTCCCCTCTCCCCTCTCATTTCCTTCAACTACTAGGGTTTTCAGTTAAAGCCCTAGCAACATCTCAAACCTTTTTCTCCATAAGCATAACCCCCACCACCTCCTCGCCTCTTCCAAATTCCTCGTTTTAAACCCCCTCACGTTTCATTGACCTCTCCCACCCTAATTACCTTCTCTCCCCCCCATCTTTTTCCTTCTCATCTATATCCACAGGCTCGCACGCTTTTATTCGGACTTGGCCCCACCTCTAGGCACTTTCCCAACACCCTATGCCACCATCTTCATCTTCCACCCGCCCTGCACCAAATACCCCCACATGCCGCTCTTTCGTCTGCCGCACATATCAACACAATTACAGAAACACGTCTAAAACTTGATACCACTCCTAAAATAACAATACGAAAAATTTTAAAAACACTTACTATCTCTATTCATTTTATACCTTTTTAATCCTTCTGTTACCTTTTTGAGTGTTTATAGTTTAAGCTTTATTTAAACCATTAAAATCCTTGTAAACTCATCTCTTGAACTTCTCTAAAGAGAGTCTCATATATATATCAAAATGAGAAAAAATCTTATTCATTCTTTTAATATTTTATAACTAATTCACAACCAAGACATAATGAATACGGAGATTCTGACTTTTTTTAAATGCCTAAAAGCTTGCGAGGCCCCCTGAAATATAATGTAGATAATGACGGTCAACCAACTCCAGTCACATGGTGCGCCACTTCAACATTGAGAAATTAACTATCGTATTCCGGACATATTATTTATATAAATCTGCTGGATTGTTCCTGTTTTCCTGGCCTCACACATAATACACTCCTGCAACTTTTATTCTCTAAACATACTATATTATGACTAATATTTTCAAAAAGTCACAAAAATAAAAGTTCACTTTGCAGTATACCGTTACATCCACAGAAACAACACATACCACCAATGTCTTCCATCAAAATCTCTTTCTTAAAATACTATCATGCAGACTTTTCCTGTAAGCCACCAGACGGCATACCCCATCGTTCTCTTCCGACGATAATATTCGCCCATCGCACTACCCGGCAACGGAAATCGATCAAAGGATAATCTGAAAGTTTCAGGAGATATATATGAGCAAATGCTTGATAGCATCAAAAAATTCGTCCGTGCCGCGAACAATCCCATAGAAAGAATTCGTGAGTGAACATCTTACCAGAAATTTCTGTCACTTCATCACTTCGACAATGCAAAACAAAATAAACATACGAACCTTTCTTTGTCCGATAAGCGACATCCTTGACTGCTTTAGCCCCCATATGGCAGTTTTCTGGAACACACTTGTCACACACACACCTCTTTTTCCTTTTTGTTGATTGTCCTTTCTGTGGCAACACGGAACATCACATGGCTTTTGGGCCAATATCCCCACAACACACATATTGACCTGATTGCTTTTTTTTTTGAATCTACAAAAGTCAGCAAAAAAGAACTATTTGAGGGGACTTTGGGTTACATATCAGTGGGAAATTCAGTCAAAAAATCAGTTCAGGGATTTACTTTTACTGATAAGACATTCTTGGTCTTGGCTGAACCTATCTTGATCCCACGCTTTTAAAAATTACAAGAATTCTTGAGGAATGATTTTAAAATTAAAAGTGGGAAGAATGAATTCTTTAGCAATGGCTGTGGCGCAAGAAATATGATTGGCATAAAGGAAGGAAAACCGTTTTCCACTACTTTAAACCAATTTTCAGAATTTTTTCTCATGTTATCAACAGAACCGGCACGATAAGATAGTCTGAAGATTAATAGTTTTAATACTTTCAGTTTTGAAAATAATAATTTGTGCACATTTTAAAGAGAAAGAGAAAAAGAAGGTCATTTAAAAACACCAAAAGAATACACTGAACGTTATAGACACATTATTTGAAAATTGGTTGTAAAAGTAGAAATTAGCCAATATAAAATATGAAATTTTATTAAATTCAAAAAGTTGTGTTCTAGGGTAGAGGTCATCGAATAAAGGAACCTTTCAGGATTTGGGTGTCCTTGCTAGAAATATTTAAGCTCTCGCCCCTTTTTTCCGTGGAAAGTGAAAGACTTCTTTTAGTAATTTGGAGGCTCATTTATTCTCCTAAAATCGGATACGTAAACTACAACTTAAGAGTCTGATTTAACTTACATATATGATAATTTGCGCCTTCAACGGGATTAACTTTATTACATTAGGAAGGAATTTTTTTAGACAAAAAAAAAGAAAAAATGTTCATTTATTTGTGATTTTTAATATTGTCTATTATTTTTTCATTGGTTCATAAGTAATTTGGTAATTTCTAATTTTTTTATTTAGCAAGATAAAATAAGAGAATTCTATAAATTAATTTATAAGGTTTTTAAAATATCTTTACAGGCATAGATAGGTTAACTGGTTAGGTTATGTTATGTTTGGTAAGGTTAAGTTAGATTAGAAGAGTGGTTAAGCTACGCTCACGATACACTCGCGCTCCAGAAAGAAGTACATAATATGTTTCGAGCGAGAGTATTCACACTAAAGACCACGTTCAGCTCACTATTAAAAATTCACTTAAATTTTTCCCTTTAAATTTTGAACACAATGTGAGCGTGATCCAAATCCATCTCTTAAATAAACCAGGGTTCTGGAATCGGAATCGGAGATCGGTATCGGATTTGAAACAGCCCCGAAGCAAGATTAGGAGCCGGATTTGAAAGTTTTCCCGAAACCGGAATCAAAGCCAGGTTTGAAAGTCTTCCTAAACCGAAACCAGGGAGCTAGTTGAAAGTCTTGCCAAAAAGAAAAAGAAATCAGTGTTGGGAGTTAAAGTTGGGAGTTGGAACGAAACCGGAATGGGAGTCTGATTTAAAAGTAACACAATTCTATAAATAGTTAGAATAGGAATTGGGGTCTTATTATCAATGCAAACCGGTTCCATTAGTCACTATATAGTTGTTATACTTCGTGTTTATATAAAAATTTTAGATAATAATAAATATAATAATAAAAAACAAAATTAAATTATGTCAAAATAAAAAATAAAAAAAAAAAACTTGAAATTAAGTAAAAGTATGAATTTATCTGGATCAATATGATATTATATAGTATATATACTTACTTTAGGAGTGAATAACGTTCCTCCAATAATGTTACATGTAAAAGCACTGTTGAGATGAACACAGCTAGTGCGAGCATACATTTCTTACAATAAAAGAATAAGGAAGATGTATCATTGTTAATGAATAAAGTTAAATAATTATATAATTTTATTAAAATATTATAAATTGTAATATTAATTATATAAATATATTAATAATAATAAATACTTTATATGAGACAAATTAATAATATAAATATGAATATGGTAATAACAATACCTATACACACTAATTAATGCATTATCATAACTTTAATATATTCATATCCAGTGTAGGTGTGGAGGTGCGCAAATATCGACACGGAGATTTAATAGAGAAGTAAGAAATTATACATATCCAGCAATAGAGTAATAGAGTATATTAATAATAATAGATAAGGTATATAAATTAAATGCCCCCAAAAAATACCAATAAATAGAGTTGAAATGATGAATAATAATGATAAATAAGAATATTTTGAGATACATAATAATAATATAATAATAAATAGATGTGGATCAATAATATCTCAATAATAATAATTCCAATACAGCAAATATATTTTCATGATAGTAAATATAATAATACAAATAATGGCAAATCAGTATTACGATCGTACAGGGTGAGGGGTTCACACAAAAATAATAATAGGAGAGTGAAAAATACTAAAGAGGAGAAGAAGTTTCGAAAGATAGTTAGATATAATTTATCAATTCGCAGATAGCACATAATAATAATAATAGATCACAGAATTATATAAATTAATAATAACAATAATCACATTAAATTTATATTAATGAGTACTGATATGATATGAAGTAATAATGCCTATATACCACTTCAGATGATAATAAAATAATAAATAATAATAAATCAGAAGATGATTTGAAAAAAAATAGAGTGGAGTCGAGACAGTGGGACAGTTTATAGCCTCTTTAAGCTCTACATAAAGGTCTAATACATCATAATTCCAATACAACAAATGAGGATAATGGTGGAATAATAAACGTAGGTCCATAATCAACTCACACTACAATAATTAGATAATAGGAGTGAAAACAGTATTTAATAACTAAATAATCAGAATTAGATAATGGCAGCTTGAAAAACCACGATATATAAATATTATCAGTATTTAGAATATATTCATTCTGTAATATAAGTATAATAAAATATCCACACGATAATAATAATGACACTAAAACTGAGATACAGATAATATCACTCATAGTTATTATTTGAATGGATCCAATAATATATAATTAATTTAATTAATAGAATAATAGAATAATAGATGCGACGTTTTGAGAGTAATTAACAAAATAATAAGAATAATAATATGTCATATATTTATATTGTTTAATGTGTGATTATAATAATAATAATGAATATATTTCTAATTTAATATATTATTTTAATAGTTGATATATATATAAGTAATATATATATAATTATAATAATAATAAATCTTATTTATAATAAATAAAAATAATAATATATAATCACATCTACGGAACATAAACATAATTGGCAATTTCTTAGTTATTCAAGAGATAATAATAATAATAGGATAAGTTTGAATAGGGATATTATTGAGCCCGCAGGGTACGATAGAATGAATGAAATAAAATAATATGAATAATGAAGTATTGAATAATGTTTTCATAAAGGTATATTATGACTACATTAATCAAAGATATATAAATGAAGTGGAGTATTAATCCCACTGAGAAATTCTACTCGAGTAATCACAAATTAATAAATAATTTCAATGAATAAAATAATAAATTATATCGAAATACACTGCAAATTTTAATAGAAGTACACACAATTACACTAAAATATAAAATAATAATAATAATAATATAATAATAATAATAATAATAATAAGGTGGGAGTTGTAAACTAATAATATAAATAAATATAGAGTATGGAAAGAAATGGAGAGTTGAAGTGTCATCGGATAAGAAGTGAAACAGAAGTTAGAAGTGAGCTAAGAAGATCGTTGATGGAAAGTAGGAATAAAGTTGAGATAAAACAGAACCCTGGGGAACAAGACACTACGTTTCTTCTGAAACTACATTCTAACAAGAGATGCATGAATAGACGAGTGCATGCACTATTTGCATCCTATATATCAACGAGCTAGACAAATTGCTTTACACCTCGATACATAATTTGTGAGTATAAAGATGTCAAACCCACATGTGTAAATATCATCATATAGAATTATAATGTTGAATATTTCTTTGCTTTCTCTTTAATCTCTTTTTGTGTGATGAGATATGGTAGCCCTTGCGTGTAGAATATGTATAGAGATAAGAGTAATCGATGATTTAATATATATTGACCTCAATTATTACTAATTGAATTTTTGCTTATAATTAATGTATACATTATATTATCAAGTATTATATAATATATATAATTGCTTAATATTTATATAATATTTATATTAACTATTATTATATTAAATTATATATATATTATATAATATATAATATATATATATATATATATATATTATATATAAATATAATTAATATTATATATATTAATAAATATATATATATTTATTATATTACTATTATCATATATAATATATAATTATTATAATATAGTGTATGTAGGGTGTGATTATTTAGCCTGATGTGTATGTTAAAGTTATATAGGTGTGTCGTGTGTGGTGTTATGTAGTGTGTAGTGTGGTGTGTGTGAAGATGAGTGAGAGAGGTAAGATGAGAAGAGAGACGAGATGAGTAGTATAGAGAGAAAGAGAGAGTAAGTAGTAGAGAGAGAGTAAGAGTTTATATATAGTAATGAATGAGATGAGAAATTCAATTTTAATATTTTTGTAGAATATTAAATAGGAGATCTGCCTGCGAGTACAATAAATTATTTACTTGTGATTAATTTTAAGGATAGCCTTATGTGAGATAAATACAATGAAAGTAGAATATTAAATGTATATAAAAATAGAAAAAATTTGTTTATAATAATGACAATCTTTATATATTATAATATAGTAATAATATATTATAAAATATAATTTAAGTATTAATATATTATATATTAATATATATATATATTATTAATATAATATATATATATATTATAATTATTAAATAATTAATTAAATAATATTATCAATATAGTTATAATATATATATATAGTATTAATATATATACTATCTAATATATATAATATATATAAATATATATATATATATGATATTTTAATATATATATTATAAAATATTAATATATATTATTTATTACTATATATATATATATATATTAATGAATTATATATATATATATGATATTATATATATAATATATAATATATATTATATATATATAATTATATATATATTAAATATATATATATTATATATTAATATTTATATATTATATATTAATATATATATATATATATATATTAATATAATTAATATAATATATATTTAATATATTTATATATATATAATATTTTAATATTATATATATATATATATATATATATATATAACTATATAATATATTAATAATATATATATTAATATCATATAATAATAAATAGTATAATAGTATATATACTAATATATGATATATATATATATAAATATATATAATAATATTTAATATATATATATATTAATTAATAATATTAATATATATATAATAATTTAAGTTATAATGTATATAATATATATATATATATATAATATTATAATAATAATCATATATATATATATATAATATTATATATTATTAATATAGTTAATAAATAATAGTATATATATATATAGAAGTAAAAGAATAAATTGTAAAATATACTAATTATAATATATTAAATTATTATATATAAATAAGTAGTATATAATAGTTTCGTAGTGATCACGTGTACTATAATAGGAACAATTTTAGCAATAATAAAAAATCATAACTAATAATAATAATCTATTAAATAATATAAATGTCTAAAATATCTTAACTTATAATTTTTATTATAAATATTAAAAAAAAACTATAATATTATTACCTCATATATATATTTTTAAGAATACAAATTGAAAATAATAATTTATATTTACTATATAACTATCTGATACGATACGTTATTATTATAATACTGCGTTCACTGCATATATATATTATTATATATTTATAAATAATATATATATTTTTAAATTTAATAATTTTAAAAAATAGTATAATTTGTAAATATTAAAACTATGTATTAAAATATATAATATAACTAGGCGAGGTTTAAATAATTATTAAGCTAAATCCAAGTTTTACACTATGAACTTAGCAATTGAGCATATATATATAAAAATAATATCTTTTTAAACCAGGTAATTATTGATTTAATTATTTAATTTATTCTTAGTTAATTTATTATATATTATTAATATTTTATTATTATATATTATTATTATTATTATTATATATTTATAATTATTTTAAAATATTATACGTTATAATAGATTAGCTTATTATTATTGTTGTTGTTGTTGTTATTATTATTTGTAAAAGCTTATAAAGCATGATAATAAGATTTATCTATATCCTCGGGTTAATAACTACTTCAAAATATTCACAAGAAAATAGCTAAAATAAAATTCAATTATATAGTCATAAAAACATTATTTAACAGTTTGCTTTGAGCACGAGTATTAATTTAGTATCACAGGATGTGATTGATGATCCGGACTCAGAACACTCACTTAGAATATTGGAAGTCTATATTAAAATGACTTATTCCAGTACCTATTTATTCAGAATTCAGTATCGATTGTAGCATTAAATTATTCATAGTGAGATTGTGAGTATAGGATTGCTATTGATTACATGGTTGGAGGATAGGGTATGAAAGCTTGGTCAAGAGTATGGTGAGATTAGTTTTATAGTACAGTTAATATGGTAATCTATTTATACACAAGTACTTATAGAATTCTCATACTTTTAAAATGATGGTAAAAGTCGAAGGTAATGGACAATGGTCATAAAAATGAGTACATGATTTTCATGGTATAATCATATATTTAGGCACTATAATGAAGTCTCATGTTTTAGCGTTAAATCGCTGGTGTTATATCTATAGAATATCTACAATTCCGATGTATCAAAGTATATTGGCCAGCTAGAAGTAAGTTAAGTCAAAAGTTGGCATACTGGAATTACAGCAGTAGTCAAGTTGGTAGCTCAGAGTCTTAGTCAAATTCGGTATAATATGACACCTGAAGTCCACAGTCAGAGCGAAAATATTTGGCAACTAATTGATCTATTTATAATTTAGATACAGATCTAGTGTAGGGAAAATTTGACACCGAAAAGATTATAGTAATTAGTACACTCAAGAGTCACCGAATGTAGTACCGGGTGAAATCCAGTTGGTTAGACGAGTATAGATTAGATAATCAAAATCACAAAATAGATAATTACTAGAATAGGGAGTGGTTTTGAAATATTTTGACTCAGCAGAGCATGAGGAGTTACCGAGTATAGTCGTCGTTCAATTCACTTAGAACACGTAAACTATAGTCAGAATTGAAGTTATTAAGAGAAAGCAGTGTGAGGACTATGAGGATACACTAATGTCGAAGAAATTAGAAAACCGAGAATAAAATATTCATGAATACATCAAGCTTCGAATATTATTTGCGCACTATAGTCACTGTAGTATTCCAGTGCTGAGTTGATATTAATTCAGAGTGATCCGGAAGCTCCGAATTAAGTTTGGCCACTTTAAGATCGTAGTTAGGTCAGAGTATAGAGCTGGAAAAGACTCTCACTTAACTAAATAGATCTGAAGTCACAGAGATTAAGACACAGAATGCATCTGATTAAGGATATTTACACACATCATAGATCAAAAGGTGAGTTGTTGTGAGCAGAGCTAGGAATGGCTGGAGATTCAGTTGAAACACCGTTAAGTAACACTCGTAGAACTCTTGAGAGGTTAGATGTTTATAAGTTGACACAACGAGTTTAATATACTCATGTAGAAAGTGCATATATCAACTCCTGCCCAGAGACATCCTGCGCATCATAGGTTATGAGAGCATAACGAGTTTCAATAAAGTTTGGTCACTTCTTTACGAGTTCGACTTAGCTGATCACGAGACAGCTGTCTGTGGAGTAAGAGGATATGCTGGCACCACAAGTGAGTTACCGCAGCATCAGATAGTATAAGATGGGGTCACCTATAAAAGTAGAAGATAGTACGCACGAACATATTAAATTCGGACACGCTCGGGAAGGAAGTGGCGAGGCATAGAAGTCTACGAAGGATGCAACGGAGAGACCTAGAACCTCTAAGTACTTTGTGTTATGCTTAAGATGAGAGCTACTTGTAAAAATATAATCAGGGCTCGTATATTGGAAGTCACTTACAACGTAGCCATCCGAGTTTGAATAAATTAATATGCTATGAGTTACTAAAATTGCCCTTTTCACGTAGAAGAAAAGAGAAGAGAGAGGAGAAGAGAGAGTAGAGAGAGAGATGAGAGAGAGAATTATGTAAAGATGATATGAATGTAGCGAAGGTGGCACACAATTGTGCTTACTCTATCCGGTATATTGAATATACTTTATCTCGTAGTGAAGGCTATATTCATAAGTTCCAAGAGAAACAAAATTTCTATTGTTTTTACATGATATACCAAACAATAATTATATATATTACTAGTTAACCTATAAAGAAATCTAAACTTCTAATAACATCAATAATGCAAATCCATAATCCTTACTATCACATCAATCCACATATGTAAATAAGAGAGTGAGAGAGAGAGAATGAGATGAGAAATGATAAGGATATTGAAATTAGAAAAAAGATTGTTGAATCTTGAAAGATTTTGATAGAAACTGAGAGATAGAAGAGATGAGAAGTAAGAGAAAGTATCATGAGTGCAACAAAATAATAAGCTAGAAATAATAATAAGAGACCGAAGTGAATGAGAGAAAGATTTATTAATGGACATAAAATATAATAATAAAGAAAATAAAATTATAATTTAATAAAAATAATATAAATTATTTTTCAATAAATATTATATTATTAATAAATAGTATATACATAATTTGTATTCACAAATAGAGTTAACATAATTAAAAATGAAGGAGATAGATAATAAATAATAATGAAACGAATAAATATCAATTAATAAATAAAATTCATTATATTATCATAAAATTAATAAAATTAATAAATGAATAGAAAACAGTCTAATAAACAATGAAGTCCAAAATAAAATAAATATAATAATCAATAGATGAAATAAATTACAGAGAGATAGTGTGTGAGTGAGTGTATGAGCATATAATATGAAAAATATTATATTTGTATTGATATTATCGTTAAAGTAAATTAATATAAGATCATATAGATATTGCAATTATCATTTATAAATTATTGCTAATGAGATACTTTATTCATTATATTACTTAATTATATATATAGCATAGAGCCATAATAATTTTTGCATAACACTCACATGTGTAGAGATAATATTATTGATATTGTAGTGGATGCATGTGATAGTAAGATGAGTGTGAGAGTATATATATAACTATAATCACGAGATGTAAGTCTTCACATGGATGGAGTTAAATAATGTAGATCAAATTATAATACAGAATGAGATGGTAGAGTATAATTAATATAATACTAAATAATAATTAAATTATAATAAATTAATAATTATAATAATAATTATATAATTATAAATAATAATAATAATAATAATATATAATATTAATAATTAATAATTAATTACTATATCTATATAATATAAATAATAATAATAATAATAATTAATTATATATAATATATAAATATTAAATAAATAATATAATAATAATAACTAATATCTATAAAATCATATAATAATAATATATATAAATATAATAATAAATTAAATTAAATAATATTAAATTTTACTATATATTATATATATATTGAATTGAATTGCGAAAAACACTGCAAAATAAATATTAATATTATTATTAGTAAAAATCATTATATTAAATCATAGATATAATTAGCGACGGTGAAGGAATTAAATGAATAATTTTTATATATATAAAATAATTATTAATTAGTTTATTATAATATATCTAAAAATTATAAAATAATAAATAATAATAATAAATAAAATAAATAATAAATATATTAGTATATTATATTTGTAATAAATAAATATAACTAAAATATATATAATGAATAAATAAAGAATATAATTAATATCAATTAAATAATTAATATAATATAATAATAATCATAATTAATATATATAATAATATATAATAATAATAATATATATATATAAGATGTCATTTTAAATTAAACATAATATTTTAATGTAATAAAATAATTAAAATATAATAATAATAATAATATTACATAAAAATTAAATAATATTAAATAATATTAAAAAATATAATAATTAAAATTAAAAAGAATATAACATAATTACTTTATAGAATGAACGATATTTTATATAATATAAATATAATTAAAATATAATAATAATAATAATATTAAATAATAATATTAGCTGTTATATAGTTAATATTTAATCCAGAATGAATGTCTTTATATCCACTAATGTATTTTGTTACAATGAGATCACTAAATTCATTACATAAAAGATTTGAGATAAAAATGAGTGATCTATATTAATTTATTTCTTATAGATACTTATTTTAAAGGGGAGGAAGTAAGTAAGTATATAAAATAATGTAAAATAATAAATAACAAATGAGTATTAAACATAATAGAAATAATAATAATCACAATGCTAAAAAAATAGTAAATCAAACTTCACCGACGGGGTATATTCATATCAAGAATATTATATGTACCTATAAAAGTGTAAATTATTGTTAATGAGTCAGAAGTAATGAGATACATAATATATTATTTAGATAATAATATAAAATAATTACTACATCAAATCACACACCAATATAAATAATAACAAACATCAATTACAATAAACTACAAAATAACTCAATACAATAAATCATTAGTTTAGCTCTTCATTGTGTAGTGCGAACATGCAGAACAAAGAGTGATTTGTGTATATAAAATAATAATAATATAAATGATAAATAATAATATTAATAAATAAATAATATAAATAAATAATAATTAATAATATATTAATATTAATAATAATATAATAATAATAATAAAATAATAATAATAAATAATAATATATAAATAATAATTATTAAATAATTCCTTTCTTTTTTTAATCTACGTTGTAGAATCATTATTAATTTTAATTATTATTATTTTATATATTATTATTATTTATTAATTATTTTATTATTTATTATTAATTATTATTATTATTAATAATTATTATTTTATTTATTATTCTTAAATTTTAGTATTTAATTTTTTATTATTTTTGTTATACTTTCCAGTTAATTAAATGAATGTTCAAATATTAAAATACAGAGAAATCAATTTTCTTCGTGATAATATATGCAAGAGTAAAACAGCTTAGAAAGAAAGATGGAATAATTTTACAATGCAGAGTTTTTACTTCGAGAGCTTTCGGGCAACACTAAACGTAATAGTTAAAAGAAGATGGGATCTATGGCGGCGTGAGTATTAATATATGCCTTAACTATCGGCACCACTATTATTATATCCCATTTTGTAGCAATAGACAGCACACACCATAAATTGTATCTCATATAACTAAGTCTTGAGATGGCGACGAAGCTTGAGAATAATACATGAAATATAAGCTATCATACCATTCTTCTATGTATATCGCTCTCAACCCATATCTCGAAAACCTAGACCCCTCGCTTTGCTGGCGAGTTGCATCTTATCACTTAGAGCATCTTCTACAAATAAGTACCTCCCTCCCACCATATATTTTTTGCATTCATTCTCCAATTATATAAACAGTTGTATTTGTTTTGGTGAAATTTACTTTTTTTAATTAAATATTAATAATACTTTCAAAATTTTAAATTATCCTGTTCTTCAATCAATCAATATATCATTTATTCAATCAATCAATCAATTACTGTTGCTCATCCTTATCGGGGTCTAATTCCTCCTTCAGTTACGCCACACACCTCAAGATAGCATTTGTCATTAATGCGGGAAAAAAGACATCAACAAAATTTCCCTGCGGTTTTCTTGCATGCGCAGATACTTGGAATCGGGTAATATCCGATCGAGAAACCACCTCATGTATAATGTTAGAAGTTTCTAGGTTGGCCGGAGTGCGACCTTAGGCTGCGGTGCGTTTGTCGGCGCACACTAAGTTTGGTGCGGTGCGAGAGTGGTGGTGCGCCGTAGGTGCGTGTGGCGCATACTTCAAGTCCAGTTATATCAAGTGATACGGTGCGGGTGCAGTTATGAGGTGCGCGTTGAAACAATATAGGTTTGCGGTGTCGAATGCGGTGCTCAGGTTGGCAGATTGGGAACTAAAAATAGATGACATTTATGGTTAACGGTGCGAGTGTGGTGCGTGTGTGTCCATACAAATAATTTCCGTAGTGGTCTCGGTCACGAAGTAGCTTTCTTTATAAATTTAATGCTAAGCTTTTTTATTATAAAGAATGGCCACCGTCCAAATTTCTGATGATATTAATAAATTCTTTATTTTTTTAATGGACATTTATTCCTTCTATATTTAAATTTTGAGTCTCTACATTTTATAATATTTTTTATTCTTTGCCTTCAATTATATATATATTTTAAAACATTATATATAATATCATATATATATATAAAAAAATATCTTGATTTATAATTCCTTTGATAAATCAAATAATTTTCTTTGCATTATACATATTATATTTATTTAATATATATAATTATTATATATATATATTATTAATATAATATAAATTATAATTATATATATATATAATATATATAATATATATATTAATATTACTTTTTTGGAAATGTCAGTCAATATATCTTGCCACATTATTCCTCATTAATATCAATTATCATTTCTATAAACTCTCTATATATTATTATTATTTAATTATTTTATATATTAATTATTATTATATTATTATTATTTATTATTGTTCTCGTTTTTAATTATTAATATTATTATTGTTATTAATATTTTCTTTCTTCGTTGTTTATTATTTAGCAAATATTTTGTAAACTAACTTTAAATATATAAAATTAATAATAAATAATATATATATATTAAATAATAATATAATAATAATAAAATATAATAATCAAATATATAATTATTAATTAAAAATAGATGATATTAATAAATGATATATAATAATATATAATACTAATAATCTAATAATATAATTAATTTAATTTTAATTATATTTTACATAATACAATAAAATAACATAAATCATTATCAATAATATAATCAATGAATAATATTTACGATTCAATCATTTAATTTAAATTTAAGATGTTTTAATCAAAAGGCTAGAAACATACAGATTATACTCTTAAAAATTATTTACAATAGATATATATTTTAAAATTTCTAAAAATTGTGTGTATTTATTGGGAAAGAACTGGACATATGAAGAGTTGTCATTTTTTTGTTAGAGGCAAGAATTAATATATATATTGTATATATATCTGGTATTTATACCCTTTATATATATATACTATTATATAATATAATGGTTTATTGCTATATATGAATGTTGAATATTATTATATACTTACTATATAATATATTAATAATATATAACTATATGATATAATTAATATAATTATAATTTGGTGTTTACTTTTATAATATTATATAATATATAGTTATAATATATATATATATATAATTAATATTATATTATATAATATAATATATATATTATATATATTAATAATTATATTTAAAGATGGGCTAAAATTATAATATTATACTCTTATGACTAAGTATAACCATAAGTATCAATACTCATTATTTTATTGTTTAAATATATATGAAATCATAAGTATATTATCTAGTTGGTCTTCTTAACTTTATTTTCACCCGCCGCTAATACACGGGTCTGTGAACACATATACAGAACCTATATGCCTCATCATCATAGGAAAAAATGAGCGGTATTGCGTCCAGTGAGTTTATTGTTCCATTTAGCTGTAAGCGACCAACGTACAGAATGGCTATATTAATGTTTTTACATAATGCATGCGTAATCTGGCACTCACTCGTGTTGTGTATAAATAATAGTGATTCTATTTGAATATTTGTTGCTGAGATATTTTAAAAGCTATAGATAGATATAAAATGGAGACAACAATAATAAATCACATCAATAGTAACGAGGACTACCTTGGATAGGATATAGATTTATTTTACAAGTATCTTTGATGAATTCATCACTGAACTCTGAGTGAAGAGTACCACTATTTTACCCATCTCACATATATATTATATTAATTAAATATATATTAATATTATATATTTATATAATATTATATATATATACTATATAATATATATATTATATATATATATATATATATTAATTATTAATTATATTAATATATATATATTAAATATAATAATTATAAATATATATATATATTATTAAATATTAATATATTATATATATATATTATATTATAATATAATATATTAATATATATATATAATAATATTAATTATATATATATATAATTATAATATATAATATATTAGTATTTAGATTAGTTGACTATGAACTGAAATTGTTGGCGGGGCAAAGTAAACACCGCCTATTATAAAACACCTAATTCACCATACTCTCATTGACCGCTACTGTTCCAAATACCCCAATACAATACCGGGAATACCAATAAATTTAACCTATACAATACCCATATACCTGGAATTTTTCTGCAATACCAATACAATTACCAATAACCATACCAATACCAATATCTTAAATCCTAATTAATTTGTTATTTAGTTATAATTTTTTATGATAATGAAAAAGTACGCACCTTTATTTAGATATATTTAGAAACTTAAAAGAATATAAATTGTATTACTTTGGAGGAAGAGATAAACAAATTTTAGATAACTATTTATATCAATTACTATGATAAAAATATTACTTTCACAATTTCATACTTATTAAAATGAACAAAGCTCTCCTTAATTTTTATGATAAAGAAATAACTATTAGTTTAATTCATAAGGAAAGTTCCACCATCAACTATTAGATAGAAAAGTAATACGTAACTTAATCATAAACTTGAAATTATCATATGTCGTCCATTCAGCAACAAATCAGTCTTTTTTTTTCAACCAATATCAACCTAAGAATGATAATTATAATAGGGTATCTCACACAATAAGATGTCATATTTTTCACGATAGGAGAGATAATTTCTAACTTCCACCTGACACGTCCGCCCTGTGCCTATAAAGCAAAGATCTCCGACCCAGTAGCGCGTGATGTGGTTTCTTTTATAATAGTTACCCATCTTATCCATCCTTCAAAGAGATATATTCTCCTTTAAAGAAAGCGACTCCTCCTCAACGAAAATTCTTTCAAGAACGTGACATTTCAACACACAGCATTAACATTCCTCTCGTTACCTATTTTGCCCTCCTCTCTTGTGCTATTTTACATAATCATTTATAAGGACTTGTAATTATTCGTGATTGAATTGACACATTTATGAAACTAAAGTTACCAATACCTTTAAACAATCTTCCAAATACCAAATACACCTGAATACACCTTAAAGTGAAGAGCCAATACCGGAGAGTTACCAATACCTGTTGGTCAGCTCATATAGCCTTAATTTAACCATAACTTCTTGGTGGGATCCAATATCACTTAATACCTAATATATAATTAGGAAAAAATGTAATTCAATAAAGGTCATACCAATATATATATTATACAATATATCCAAATAATACTACTTGGCACATCCTATAATAATATATCATTATATATATTTAAATTATAATATATATATATAATATTAATATATATATATTTAATTAATATAATTAATATATTAATATATTAAATATAATAATAATTAATATAATATTATATAATATTATATATATATAATATTAATATTATATATATAATATTATTAATAATAATTATATATATATTAATATATATTACTATATATATATATATTATATATAATATTAATCTTATAATATATATATATATTATATAATATATTTATTAATATATATATTAAATATAATTGAAAAATATTAATTCAATAAAAAGTGTTTTTATAACCTATTCAAAGATATTAAATGCTATATTTTTATTGAAATTATAGACATTATATATATATAATAAAGTAAGTGCAGGACTTTCAGTGCAAATGAAAACTCATGCCTTAGGAGAGATAGATTAATATATAGTAATTTCAAACTATAGCCAAAAAAACGGTATAGATACAGCATCTGACGCAAATTGGCAACCTTATATTTTCAAGATCCTAGATTAAAAATACAATATTATCTATGAGAACTCACCACTGAGTATTTATCATCAGAGGGTTTAAATATTAATTATTAGGATTACTATATGTGATAGAATATAGCTAGTAATAAGGTGAATGTAAATAATACCTAGTATACTACATAAAAAGCAAAAAGTAATAATCATACATGAAAGTACAGAGATATCTCGAAATTATCAATATACTTATGTATGCGATATTCATTTGTCATGATAATCCATGAAGTTATCTTTATTGTGAGCATTATTTTGAGAGAACAAGTTTAGAGATTGAAGATAACTTTGGTTGGCCACTCTCAGATTCAGAGGCACGAGGCCGTTACGAATCTGGTGTCATCTAAATATAAAAGACATCTATATTATTGATCAAAAAGAATTATACTAAAAGCGAAATAAGCTTGTGGAGAATCAGATAATAAGATCTACACCTGCATTGTGAGCGTGATAATTGTTAAAAAGTGATTTATTTTACCTATAACATCTATTTGACAGAATTACCTGACCAGTGAAAATTCTATAGCTCATGTATACCTATTATACATATCAAGTGAGCTAGTATGAATTAGTTACTTTCAAGTTGGATGAGCAGATCTCATAATTTACGATACAAAATGAATGAATGACTAATATACTTATACTTTATTTTATCCTGAAAAAGGGCTCAGAATGACTATTTTGTATATATTTCATGAACGCCGTTCTGAAAATTCATCTCTTAATGAGGGATATTATGGCTCCTATATTAAAAAGGATTTGAACTTCTACCTTCGAGCACACTAGATTTAAAAGACATTTTGGGTAAAGCAAACAAATCCAACTTTGTGTTTCCTAAAAATAGGGTGGTTTGTGTATTATTCTAGATGGGGTGAGTGTAGAGCATCTATTTCAACAAAGTTTATGGTAAGTGTGATTATTTTATAAATGTGCTATGTTTTAAAGAAAAGTGTCGAAAAATCAATAATCATTTATAATTTTAAATCTAGCATTATATTATAGTTGCAAATGCTTTATAGTGACACACGTGTGAGATAAAGTATGCTAATAGCCAGAGTTGCTTCCTCTGCAGCCACTGCGCTAAGTCTGGCTCAAACCACTTATAGCGTTATACATTATTTATAATATATAATATCCCTATTAACTCCAGAGCTTATTTATTAAAGTTTGAAACCCAATAACATACAAAAATTAATTTATAAGGCTTTCCAAGGAACTAAATTACCTAACATGAGATTATTTCAAATTTTAACTTATCATTAAGGTCATCTAATATTATTTTACCCAAAATTAAGGTACATTTATTCAATAATGAAACTGCAGACTACAAGCAAAATAATTTAATACAATTATTATTAGCCTAAAGCTTTTTCGGCGACTTGAAGTTTCTTGGCGACAATCGGACATTGGAGCGCTGATAAAGTATAATCCGCTTCTTTAAATTCTTTTTATAAAAGGTTTCCGAAATAGGAGCGAAGCGTCTACCGTCAAGTCAGAAGTGGGGGCATAAACACCAAAAAATATTTTCTAGCTAAACCTCCATAGTAAGTCTAGTATTATTAATACGGAGGCTATGACATTAATTCTTATATCATTTTTTTATGTTAGTAACTAAACTCATTTATACCTATCAGGTAGTTAATTAAATTACCATCATTCTAATTTAAAAAAAGAATTATTATTTTTATTTCTTGTAATTATTACATTTCTAATTAATTCTAATAGATTTAATAAATAAATATCATGTAAAGTTTCTTAAAAACTTTCTATATAGGGGCTTATACCATATTTTCTCGATAAGCAAATCTCGTGTCTTATTTAAGTTCTAAATTAACATTTTGGAAAGGCCGACATTACAAAAGTAAGTGCTATAAATCCTGCCAACACAATAAACTGTGGCTGCCTTACTAACACAAACCTTGGCTTCACATTGCAAAGTCTATTTATTGGCAGTATAAAAATTATCATGATTAAATTATTATTTTAATAAATTTAGTCTGCGGAGTGGTGCGCATGGACTGGTGGTGATAAATGGGCGCGGTTAGCTTTTTTTTACTTATCACATTTACACTCTATATGGGATACTTCCCGAAGCAGAAAGTGACTCAACCCACTCGGTATTGATATGTTTTGACCAAACATCAATTGAGCGGGTGTGATGCCGTCTTTTGTCATCGGCGTGAGTCTCAGAGTGAACAACACCATAGTTAAGAGGATCGACCTTTCTGAGGGCTCAAATCATGTTCTTGCAGCATACATCTAAGACAAGCCAGTAGATTCCTATGTTGATCCTCCAGCAATCCGCTGGCCCTTGGATTTGCCCTACAGGTAGTTTGGTGTGCCATTCCGACTGCCCTGCAAACTTCCTCAACAAACGATTGATGAAATTCGCACCTCTGTCTGAATAATCACCTGCGTTATTCCACAGAACGGAAAGAGCTCGTGAATAAATGCATTCAATATTTGTATCGAATTTATTTCTTTGAGTGGCACCTCGAACAGGTACTTTCGGTAGCTGTCAATTAAGGTAAGTAGGTATTTGTATCCCCTTGCATTAGGTAATTTGAGAATATCCACATGGACTGCCTCGAACTTCATGGTCGCTTCTTTAAAAACTCCGTAATTAAGACTTATTTCGGCTACCGTTTTATTTTTTGACAAGCAACGTAGATGCGGATAAACTGCTTCACCTTCTTACTCATGTGATGGAACACAAACTCATTTTTTATGCAAATGAGCGTCCTATTCACGACTAAGTGTCCTTTATTGTGATATTTTTAGGCACAAAAATTCTAGAGTAGTTTAAAGAGACGTCTACTATTAATTCTATCTCCTTTTTGTTATAAAAGAATTTTTGTTTTATTAACTTCAAAGTCGTTTTCTCTTTCTTCGATATTAGATCGCCGAGGTACTTATCCGACTGCTGATTTTGTTTAATTTCTTCGGTCTAAATCTCTTTTAAAATGAGTAGCTAATATTTTCGCATTTTTATCGAAAGTTGTTATTAAGTTTACTTTTGCAGCTTCTAAAAAGGCCGCATCAGAGCTGTTACTACATTCATTTCGAACAGACAGATCAACAGGCGCACACTCTTTTAACACCAAATTAATGGCGCTTACGTCAGAGGCTGTAGTAACCCCAGCTGGCTGCTCATTGGCTGTAGTAACTGAGTGGGCGGAGTCACAGCCTACTCCATTTGTGACTGAAGTTGGTTCCCCACCATCCTCATTTTCTTGCAAAATATTGTTTGCAAGTAAATATTTTAATAAAGCATTTTGATTCTCGGTGATCAACTCCATCTTGAAATTGAAAGTGCTCAAGATTGCCAGTTCCCTCGGCTTATTTTGTACAAAAATGCACACGAGCATGTGCATATTCGTACGTTCTTTCCCGCTAAAATAGTACCGTACTTTTTAAATAATTTTGTGAGTCCTAATAAAAGTTTATTTACTGGCAAATAGCGTTCTTCTGTTGCATTAAAAGACCCACTATAAAATGCAAAAGATGTTCCTTCATCATTATCCGACATGATCACCGTATTAAAAGCTTTATTATTTGCATAAATGTATACTTTTAGAGGCTCGTCCACAGCTGGGAATCTTAGCTGTGACGCGTGACTGATTGCTTTTTTTATTTCTAAAAACGACTTTTCAGCTGCGTTTGACCACGTGATTTTTTGATTCGAGCTATTCTTTCCCTTTAAATAACTGTATAAAGGTAGTGTGAGATTTGTGAAGCATGGTATATTTTAACGGTAAAACGATATTTTTCCCAGAAAAGAACGAACTTGTTTTATTTTTACTGGACGTGGAATATTTATTATTTCTTTAACCTTTTCCGATAAGGGTGAAATACCATGTTCTGTTAATTCAAAACCTAGGTAGTTAATTTTTTACCGCAAATTCGCATTTCTTTATATTTAAACAAATTTTAAAATAATTTAACCTCTCAAATACTTGTTTGATCACCACCACGTGGCCTGTTAAATCTTTAGAACATATCAAAATATCACCGAGATACACGTGGACACCTGGGATGCCTTGAAGCAAAATAGAAAGATATCTTTGAAAACAAGATCCACTATTCTTATACCCCATTGGTAATTGCGTAAAAGAAGTTACCAATCATAGTGCTAATACTGAATTAGCACTGATCTGATTCGACAATCTGCAAATGATAATATGCATACGTTAAGTCTAATTTAGAAAAAATCTTTGTCCCATGAAGTGAGTTAAATAGATCGTTTATTCGGGCAAGATAAACATGTAATTTTTAGCCACAGAATTAAGGCTTCGGAAATTGCAAACTATCCTTATACGACCATACTCTTTCTCTTCAGAACATTCGCACGCAACGAAATTCAATAACTCTTATTTTTTGTTCGTTCAAATAGCTTGTGTGGAATGCGCCTTGCTTTCATTTTTATGGCCTTGCCCGTTATATTCGCCCGGTAGGGAAAAAGCGAGGATATCTTATTCAAAATAGCATTTGGAATGTAAATCTTTTCTCTCCCCGTTAAATCAAATGTTTTTCCCCATTCTTCCTCTTAAGGCTTCGACTTTTCGTTCTCAACCCCCTACCTCCCACCCCAAATTCTTCGAATAGGTACGACCAAATTTTGAGTTGGTTTTCACAAAGTTTAAAATTCTCAGGCAAATAGGAGTTTATAAATAAATGTTTATATTCGTTTATAACATTATTAATTGTAGGTATATCGCTAAAAATATTAGGGACTATAGAAAAGGAAATTTGATAGTGTGAATGAACGCCTTATCCTTACAAATCACATTAATATACAAATTTATACTTTCATTGTTCTGAGTGTCCGTTAATATATCTAATACAAAATTAATATTACAGCAAAAAAAATTTTAGGAAGGGCATTTAAAAAATAAATATAGGTAATTTAGTAGCTAGAAGTTCTATATTATACATTCTTCTCAAGCCTAAGTCAATGGTAATATTTTTGCGGGAAAATACATCGATTAGAGTATCGCTAGCTGCCTTGATTTGACCGATAATTAGTATATTATCGTCCCCATCTATAGGGACCAAATTCAACTCACTTCCGCAGTCAATTATAAACTATTTTTAATATTTTATCAACAATAGTATAAATTTTATAATTGCCTACATAATTAACATCATTAATATTACTTATCATATGAATTTCTCCCAGCGACGTTTCCGTAAATAACGTATTTTCTGATCCGTTAGAAGCATGCGTTGGTATCGTATCGATACTTTTATTAATAATCGGAACAATCAGAGCCTTGATTGAAGGAGAAGGATCTCCTTGTACATGCAGTGGAGCTCGTTTTTCTGTATCCTTAAAATTATTTAAAACAAAATTATTACCATTATTATTATTATTATTATTATTATTATTATTATTATTATTATTATTATTATTATTATTATTATTATTATTATTATTATTATTATTATTATTATTATTATTAACCTTCTAGTTAGTTAATCAACTATTTAATTCATCTAAACCTACGGAATTAAAAATATCTTCATCTATATTAATGATGTTTACCTCCACCCTAATTCCTTTGGGTGGGGTTCTGACACGTTTCCTTGCCTTCTTTGGGGATTTGACGCAGGGGATGGGCCTTCTCTCGCTGGCGGGTATACCAACGAATGCGTGGGGCAATATTCCGAATGACACGTGTAGCTGCGATGTAGGAATTTGGGCAGGGTTTACATAATTCCCCTAACAGTTAAAAGCGTTGCCTTGTCTTCGCTCTCTAGATGCATTTCTTCTATTTTGAAGTGGTGGGTGTTCTTCCTTTTGAGTCGGTTTGGCAGAGGCTTCCTTGAGCTGTTCTGCAACCTTGGTAATAGTCTAGAGAAGTCCCTTCATCTCTTGAAAGAATTCTTTGTTTATTTTATCTCCTAAAACCGGGTTGTTGTTGTTATCGTTTTTATTTCGACTTTCTGAATATGAGCCTCTTTCTTTTTGGGACGAAAATGGTTCTCCTTGTAGGTGATTTACCGCTCCCCAATACTCTCTTCTCCTCCGTTCATAGGGGGTTTCGTAGTATTCTCTATAAATGTTTTTATATAAATTATCTGCCAATTTCGGAATTTTTTCAAGATTATTGTCTTCTGCCAAAGTCATTAGACTTTCTTGGATGCGAGATGGGAGTTCATTGAGAAACAATTCTTGAACGAAAGGCTTATTGTTTTCAAATAGCTTGTCGAAACCTTTTCTCCTCATCACATCTCGTACCATCGCTAAATAAGCTGAAGGAAGCTCTTCTCTCTCTTTCTTTCATTTTTGAAAATTTCTCTGACCTGACTTCTCAAATTCGGTTCATAGGCTTCTTCGATTAATGTAATCAATTTCAGGAAGCAGTCCCCTCCCCCCAAAAGGAAACTTGATCATCGCAGCAATATCGTGTGGGAGGACGGGAGCCAATATTCTTAGGAGCTCTTTAGGATTATCTACGCCATTCAGATTAAAGAACAAGTTATAGTAGAATGTAACTAGGAGAACATTTCGAACATTTAATTTTGGTATAGCATTATCGGCAAGCTGGTTGTCGAGGGTTTCCAAGAAGAGGGGAATATTTGAAGTAAGCAGATTTTTGATAGCTATGGTGCTTGCTGTCTTGACTTTATTTCTCTCTAATTTTGAAATTTCTTCTTCCTTAGTGAGATCTGGGGAAGCGGGAGAAGCGGCTGAAATCTTCGCAGATTTGTTTGGGGTAGTACTTGACTTTCTCCTACCCCTCGAGGCCTTGAATATGTGGGACTTTTCTTCTGGACAGGCATGTAACAAGCTTCTGCTTTCCTTGAGCATCTTTTTTTTTAGCCGGTGAATATTAGTTGAAAATGGCGCTCTTTTTCTTTCTTTTTTTTCTCCAACGTCTAGCGACTTTGAAATAACGGGATTTTTCACGCTATTCGTTATATAATAATGTTTATTAAGACCTTTTTCTACCAACGCACATAAGACTTTATTTTGTTTTTACGCAATACCTGCAGCTGCTTCGCTTAGCACTTTTTTTCGGCACTTTTCACAATTTTCAAACATCAACACTTAGTTATCTTAATTATCCGACCTATCAGAAGGATCAAGGAGGGGGAATGCTGTCACTGTTCCTGGGAACATCGTAATATCTAATGTTTCAAGAATGATCTCTTCTAATTATCAATGGCCCTATTAAATGAGTTAGATTTGCACTAGATTTATAATATGACAGTTTTGGAACAAAACTAATCACTGTTTATTTATTTTTTTTATTAATGATCTTTAACATATTTATACTGGTCTTTAAACGTCTATTTTCAACAATTTTCAAAATTATTATTTGCGTCAAGTTATTACAGAAAAATGTCTTAAATTTAAAAATCACATTATTAATTTTAAATCTGACTATTTATATTACAACTTTTGTGCGGGTAACAAATGCCATTCATGCTTCGTTATGGCATTTCAACGACATTACTGCCTCAAGCTTCCAAAATTTATCCAACCTTGAAGCCAATTATAAAGGATTTATTTCAAATGTTTAAATAATCTTAGGCCTCTGATTTGGCCCTAACTATAACGTCTCTTATGAGATACAATCTTACAGCAATAATTAATCAGTATTATTATTTGCCAAGCGTCTTTCGGGGACTTGGTATATAATATATATATATATATTATTATATAATATATATAATATATTATTATTATATATAATATATAATATATATATATATATATATATTATATATATATTATATTATATATATTATATATATATATATATATATATATATATTATATATATTATTATATGTATAAATAGTATATATATATATTATATCATATATATATATATATTATATATATATATATATAGATATGTTATATTATATATATATTATATATATATATATATTATTATATTATATATATATATATAAGCAGTCTCAGAAAAGTATGAAACCAAATGAGGTTTATTGGAACGAAAATCGGGAACACCTAGCTTACAGCTACACATCATATAATATATATATATATTATATATATATATATATATTATATAGTTATATATATTATATATAGTATATATATATATATATATATTAGTATATATATATATATGATATATATATATAACCGTATATATATATTATATATATATATTATATACTATATATATATATATATATATATATATAATAGTATATATTAATTTATATCGCTATTCATATTTAAATAGCGTGCTTAATATATATATTATATTATATTCTTACATTTAGTTTGACTCTTCATTGGTGGTGCTTTTTGTATTTTTCGGAAGAATGAATTTTCCTTATTAGTTCTGCTTCTCCAAAGATCATTTTATAAAAATCACAACAGGTATAATCCTAGTTTATTTTGGTAATTAAAAGTGCCTTCAAAGTATTTTGTACAGATAGTTGTGTTTTTATCGGACTAGTCCACAAGCCTGTTCATTAAAGAAACACTCTTTTCCGTAGTGGCATTTGTTACTAAAAAGCAAAGAAGAAATTCCACCAGTTTAAGAATGTTAGAATAAGGAAAATTATTCTCAATAAAATAAGTAAAAATTTCAACCCAACATTCGACTGGAGGCATTCCTCTTGATCTCCAGGTGGACAAAACTTCTGGTCGCAAATACTGTTTAACATAGACGAACTCATCGTATAAAGCAGTCTCATCAACTGTGAATTGTGGCATAAGTTCAAGAATAAAGCATTGGGTATTTTGTATTTCCTCCCAGCTGGGCATTTTCTGCAAGGTAATCCAGGTAAAATTTTTCAAATTATCAATAGGTTTGATCCATTTATTTAAATACTCAACTCCAGTTTTATAAAAAGTATATACATATTGTCTAAATTTTGCTACTTCTGATACAAGTCCCTCTTTCTCCAATTTTTTAAGTATTGATGATACGGCTGTCGTAATAAAACAGTCTTCACATTTTGAATGTAGATTTCTCAACAAATCATTTAAGACTGAGATTACCTCAAAAATGATAATTGTTTGTCCTTCAATCTTCTCGATGCATGCATGAAAAGTTGATGCCTGATTATGAATAAAGTAAAGCCACGCTTCTGACAAAGGGTGGGCATTTTTCTTGAGACTCGAAAAACAATTTCAGAGGTTGAAACATAGATAACAAGCGTTCAACTGCGGGAAGTAGAGCAAGCCACCTTGTTTTTTGCTATATCCTAGAATTTTCTTGTAGTCACTATCCACAAATTCGCAAAATTCTTTCAATGATTCAACCCTAACTGTGTAGAGATAAAAATGAGAATATATTTTAGAGACAATTCCTTCGATATCAACAGGTAGAGTATCAGCAGCTGTTTGAATAGTATTGTGAAGAATGTGAGCGGTACATCCAACCCCAAGTAAATTATGACCCAGATTTTCTTTGAGTTTTGTTAAAACATTATTAATACCCCTCCTGTAAACACCACCAAAGTTGCTATTAGCAGGGCCCTCTTAACCATTCATGCCGCCCTAGGCAAAAAAAAAATCACCCTAAGCATATGTAAAATTATATTATATATATATATATATATATATATATATATTATTATAATATATATTATATATATATATAATATATAATATATTAATATATATTTTACGTATAATATATATATTATATATAATATATAATAGTAATATAATATATAAGGAAGGGCCTACATAGTCTCGAATTTCGTTTTCAACAGTGGTTTAAGGATTTGATTTTTTATTATTTTGACCCTTGAACTTTTAATTTAGGTTTTATAATGTTTTAAATCAAATTTTACATTACTTTTTTTTATTCGTGTATTTGTATGGGTGTAAAAGAGCGTTATTGTTTTTTTAACTTTTTATGATTTTTCCATATTTTACATATTTACTGTAAATACGATTTAACTTTTTAGCATTTACGGTTTTAAATTTAGGTTTTAGTGTGGGATAATTTTAACCTGATTCACGTTTGTTTGTTTAGTTTTGTCTGTTTGGTTTTGTTTTGTGGTTGACTTGTATGTGCATGTAAAGGATGCATGATGTTGCACAGTGGCGCGGCTTACTATCGATTTCTAACATCTGTGGCTTGCAATCTAACACACTGCATCCGTGGAATACCACTCTCTACTCTACCCTATACCTTTTGCTTCCTGTTGAGAACCGCAGAGGGCTAGGGAATTCATCAATCTAAACTCTTTTAAATATGTCCAAGCTATAATTATTTCATATTTCATCATCGTTGAAGGGTTGGAGTAATGCCTATGTAAACATAACACTCCTGTAGCACGTCTTAAGAATCTCGAATGTCCTAATTTCGATGTTCTGTGCTTAAAATTTCTCCTTCTCCATATCATCTTGTGTTCTGCTAACTGTTCTCTCTTCCAGAACAGTTTTCACGCTTTTTTGAATATCTTAACACTTCTCACGAGACTGTTATATCTTCTAATCCAAATGAGGTTCTCTATTTGGGGGATTTCAATGTACATCACATACTGAATGATTGGGATCTCTCTATGATTTAGCAGTGGGGAGGAAGAGCCGAATCATTCAGCCATTCTCACAACCTGGAGCAACTAATAAAGAACAACAACATCATTCGGAATGTCACAACCAATTCCTTGAACACACTTTGATCCTATGTTTCGACCACTAGTCTTCTCTCTTTATAAAACACCCACCTTCGCTCCTATTGTAAATCTGACCACAACCTTATATCTCTTAATTTTTAATACTTTCTCTCCAACAGTTCCATCCTGCCTACTGCGTTTTTTTCCTGGCACTTTAATCGGTGCATGGATATAGGTTGCCTTAACGTCGCTTCTAACTAACTGTAATGATGACATGTTTTAGACATACTGGTTCAAAGTAACGACTTCGGTTTTCTCTTGCCGATAAGTTGGGAACTGTAATGCAGTTGATGGGATGAGCAGGTTCAATTCTTCTTCCTCTCTCTCTTTCTCTCTCATATATATCACATTGGTTCGATCGTCTGCTTGTTCTCCTGGCCATATCAGGCCTTGAGACACGTGCGTATCGGCGTATGGAAATATTCTCTGATTCCCTTCACTCTTAGCTAATTTCATTCAGTCTAGAAATCGTTGCAGGGCATATACTACTTTCGACGCAGCAAGCGCGCTTCATCAAACCGAAAGGGCGCTAACCTCCTAGGTTTACCTACTGAAAAATCTTTCTGGCTCTTTGCCAAAAACCATCCTCTAACAACTTCTGCAATCTGCTTTACTCCTCTTATTCGATCTAATGGTTCTTGTTGCTAATTCTCCACTGAAAAGGCCAATCTCTTTGCCTCCTATTTTCCTCTAACTCAACCCGGGACGATTCTGGCATTCCTCCTCCCTCTCCTCCCTCCTCTCAGGTTGTCCTATGCCTTTCGGCTGTGATTACATTTTGGATCGGGTGCATGGACTCCTGAAATCTATGCAACGTTAGGGAAAGGTGGGTGGACCGGAATGGCGTTCCATCCCGAATTTTGCAGGGATGTGCCTCCTGCTGACCCTGCCCTCGTTCAAGCTATATTCTCTATGTCTCAACTCTCACTTTTCCTTAAGTCTTGGAAGGGCGCACATGCCCAACACATTCTTCAACTCATTTCAATTCTGCTCCCTCTTTTACTTCTAGAATTGTTTCTCGTCTTAATCTTTCCGATTCTATTCTGGCTGATCTGGA
Organism: Trachelipus rathkii; assembly: GCA_015478945.1. Lineage (NCBI taxonomy): Eukaryota > Metazoa > Arthropoda > Malacostraca > Isopoda > Trachelipodidae > Trachelipus > Trachelipus rathkii. Next base: position 36,396 of record JABUQX010063941.1, read on the forward strand.
TAGAATTTCCGGGTGGGGTCGCATCAACCTTGTGAAATTTAATTCTTTAAAAACTCACTTCTACAAATCTCCCTAAAACACCTTCCACTTTCCTATCTCTTTCAGTTCTGCTCGTCTCTCCTGTTTGACATATAACATCCTTAATTGGCCTTAAGCCTAAAAAAAATGTTTTTAGAAAAAGTGAAATATCGACAGTTGCTAGGGCGGCCTAAAAGAAACTGGGAGTTCTGTTTAGACTGCGAGACTTTTTTTCCTCTTCTCAGTTACTCCAGTTACTGCTCTCCTATCTGGGGGGGCTCTGGTCTCACCCGGGTTTTGGACAGGGTCGATGTCAAAGCCAAAAGACTTATAAACTTGTTCCGTACTTTCGCACTTCCTCTGTCCTCTATCTTTCGCCGCGCGAATGTTTGGTGCTTTAACCTCTTTTCTATAAGGTATCCGAGCGGCGATTGCTCGATGGAACTTTGTCACTCGCATACACCCACCTTTTAGGACACGCCTCGTAACACTAGTGGTGGCTGTTGTTGCGCACGAGTTTTGGGTGTGGATATTTGGTAACTCCAGGCTAGTTCGGATGCAGTGCTTCTTCTTTTCTGCCCCAATCTTGGTTCTGTGGAATCTCTTCTCCATCTCTGTGTTTCCTGCTGAATTTAATCTCCCTCACTTCAAAGCTTGCGTCTGTGCTCATGTGCGTAATTTGCGTTAAGTGTGAACTTCTGAGGCATGCAACACCCTTTCCTTGAATAGAGCTTTGGCCCGTGAGGGTGGTGACAACTGTATATATATTATAGTATATATATTATATATATACTATATATATATATATAATATATATATATATATTATATATATATATATATTATATATATAATATATATATATATATATATATATATATGATTATATAATATATTATATATATATATATATATTATATATATATATATATATATATTTTGTATTTTGTTTTTTTATATATATAATATGTTTTTTTTTTTGTTTTGTTTTTTTTGTTTTTTTTGCTGTCGTTGTTTGTCCGCGTTCTAGCACCTAGGGCCGCCCTCATATTCTGCCGCCCTAGGCATTTGCCTAGTTTGCCTAGTGGTTAAGAGGGCTCTGGCTATTAGTATTATCTGCACAAAGAGCAATGGCTTTATCAACTGCATTAACACTTTTTAACTATCAGTTAAGAAGACGAAATAATGCTTGAAACGTTTTCCCCAGGCAATGGTTTCAGATCGAGTAGTTTCACTAAACACCTTTTATCAACTTTAAAATACCTAATTAAAACGCCTTTGATTTGGATTTCCTTATGGTTTAGAGGTATCGCTCCATTAATGGAAAATAAAACTACTTTGTTGAATATCTGACAAGAGTTTTGATAACGCAAAAGGAGTTAAAACATTTAAATGATTGCCTCAGCTTTAGTACGAGCGCAGGTGAATTTAGGGTCAAAGCAACACTGAATAAGTTTTGATGTACAATCCATTGATTTAAAAGACTGATTATGTTGTGCCAAATGATAAGCGAATGTTCCTTCAGCAGCCGCTAATTTAACTTCTTTGTCACCATTCACCAATCGTTTCACTCTTAAAAAAGGTTGTAACAGTAGAACTAGATGCACTTGCGCGCAACGCACTTTTATGTTTTTCACTACTTAAATGGTGTTTAATATCAGAACGCCTTCCATGAGATATTTTAAAAGTGGATGAACATATATATTGATTGCGACGTACATCCATTGATTTAAAAGACTGATTATGGTTGTAACAGTGGAACTAGATGCACTTGCGCGCAACGCACTTTTATGTTTTTCACTACTTAAATGGTGTTTAATATCAGAACGCCCTCCATGAGATATGTTAAAAGTGGATGAACATGTATTGCAACGAACATCTGAATCAGTTTTAGTTTTTTTAATGAAAGGGTACTCTTTTTGAAGCTCTGAATTAAATACACACTTTCTTTTCGGCCCCATGTTTTTCAGCAACAATATTCTTGTCTACGGTATTAGTAAATGAAGCAGAACCGAAAAAAAAGAAGAAAAATTTATCTCTCGAGAGCTAATCATAGAGCCTATCTGTAAAAAATCAATCGTAAAATCAATCACCGTAATTCATATATTATATATATATATTATCTTATAAATTATCTATGTATATTATATATAAATATATATATATATATAATATATATATATATATATATATATATATATATATATATATATATATATAATTCAATTTCTAAAATTAAGAACTGCGCGAGCATCTACCAGGCACGTAAGAGTAAGACAAACCATAGTGTATTAATATATTATTATTAATCTTTGGACAAACTGACAACAACAACACGAAATATTGCTTGAAGTACTTTCTGTTGCTGTCTTGTCAGACTCTGTTGGTCAGCATAGGCACGAGCGATAATTTAAAAAATGTATATATCGATTGACAAAAACCTCATGCCCTGAAAAATGTATTAGTTTAACATTTTATATATATATATATATATATATATATATTATATATATAATATATTATATATATATATATATATATTATATATATATATATATATATATATATATATATTATATATATATATATATATATATATATATAATATATTATATATATATATTAGAAAAAAAATATTAAAAATTATACGAAGCATGTTAAAATATTGGGTTTGTATCATGAATCGGGACTCTCTTCTAAAATCGGAAAAGGTTTCAAAAAAAGACTGTCTCGGCTAAATCGGAGACGAATGGTAAACCTTACTCATTATCCTCTTTTACGTTAATAATTTTATTTGGATTGCTGCCGTCAATTTCTTTATTCAATTAAAAACTAAGGGGGTGTTCACAAATTTATGGAATTTTTAATGATATTCGATTACTTCTGATTTTTTTTTAACTATTAATTTTTGGTTACTTTTTTTTTTTTTTTTTTAAAGAATTCCATTTATGCTTTCCAAAAATTAATCCTTTCCAATAAAAATATGCATAATTCTCGATGTCTCATCATTTTGAAACAGGAGAACGCTCTTCGAGAGCATTTCTCTTCTAGTGGAGTTGCAACATGTTTCCGTATCTCGATAGTGCCGATCAATTTCAAATTAAAACGACTTTTTGAAGCGACTTTAAAACTAGTCCATTCTTGTTTGTTTTTTTTTTTTTATCTTTGTTTGATGTTTTTACCAATCGAATACCCGTCTTTTGGCATGTCACCGTTTTCAACCTTTTTCTGTTTCCACGCGTGGATCCATCCTTCTTCTTTTTCAACACCTGTCATCTCACAAGTTTAGGTGTCTCTCGCAATTAGGCTCTGTCTAATCATGAAGGTTTTTGTTGAACAAGTTATCTACATGTTTCTTAACCTTTTAAACTTCCTGTTTCCTACTTTTTCTTTTGCCGCTCCGGGTTTTAAATGGGGGACTATTTATACTAATCGTTGAAGTCTGTTAATTAAATGTCTAGCTATTTTTCGGCATTTTCCTGCCTTTATAATGGCGGCTCCACACATGGGAAGTTTGTCAAACCCTTAGAATCTTTGATTTTGCCTTTGTTTTTTTCTCATAAGCGAATTTAACGTATACACACATTC
>JABUQX010063941.1:45000-103124 GCA_015478945.1 Trachelipus rathkii
GGAGGTGCAAACCACCTCCAAGTAGGAAAAGACCGTAGAATGATGAAACTTGGTCTACAACCCTTCTTATAATAAATCCTCAGTACAGCCCGAGTAAAGTGACGCTATGCCCATATGGTGTTGGGGCTGAGCTCCAATACCTTGAAAATGATCATGGAAGGATGAAACTCGGTATACACCCTTCTTATAAGGTATCCTCGGTGCAGCCGAGGTAACATGACGCTACGCCCATCAGGGGATGGGGCTGAGCCACAAATCCCTGAAAATTGACATAGAAGGATGAAACTTGGCATACACCTTTCGTATATGGTAACTTCGTCACACACGAAGACGAAGTTACTTGTTGCTAAGCTCACATGGTGTAGGGGCCAAGCCAAAATATCTTGGAAATTGACATAGAAATATAAAATTTGGAGAGCACACAGAAGAAGAAGGATAAATAGGAATGGAGGAAGAGCACGGAGCTTGAGTTGACTCAAGGTCTTATTTTCAAATATTAATTACTTTTTTAAATTTTAGTATTTATTTTTTTAAAAAAATTATTTATTTTTTCAAATTTTTATTTATTTTTTGTTTTATTTGTTTAAAACATTTTGTTTTTACTAAAATTTTAGCTTTTCAGGTTTATAACAAAAAAATTTGATTTTCACATACCCTAAAGCAGTAAATCAGTAAATCAAATCACCCACCCTGTCCCTCCCTACCCCAGCCCACCCGTGATCTATGGATCTATTGATCTAATGATCTATTGATCTATTGATTCAAGTCATATTTTGTATAACATAACACAAAACTTTTATTCTTTTTATGTTTATAACGTAAAAAATTTACATTTTTACACACCCTAAAGCAGTAAATCAGTAAATCAAACAACTAACCCTTCCCCTCCCAGCCCCATTCGTGATCTATTGATCTACTGACCCATTGATCTATTGATCTATTGATTCAAGTCATTTTGTATAACATAACACAAAACTTTTATTCTTTTTAAGTTTATAACGTAAAAAAATTTGCATTTTTACACACTTTACATTAACATGGTAATATTTAACAAAAATATATCATAACCTTGCCTAATTATCATACTGATCAACGAATATATGCTAACGTAACAAAGTTTTCACATTAATAAAGCTTACATAGCATCACCTGAACTAAGAATATTACACAGTACAACAAACCTAACACACCTTAAGCAAGAATAAACTGCTAACATTAACAAAGTTCCATACTTAACAACAGTAAAGTAACTAACATAGCATACAAAAACGTAACCTATTCACACTTTGTCAAGCATATCTCTAACATATCAATTTTAATATTACATTAACATGATAATATTTAACAAAAATTTATCATAACCTTGTCTAATTATCATACAGACCAACGAATATATGCTAACGTAACAAAGTTTTGTACATTAACATAGTAATATTTAACAAAAATTTATCACAACCTTACTTACTATCATAATTCCAACGAATAATTGCAAACATATCAAAGTTTTATCCAAACATAACATAAAAAATTAAGTTCTTTGAATAAAATATCATAGTAAAGTGTAATAGTTTACTGATCATATAGCAGTAAATCAGTAAATCAGTAAATCAGTAAATCAAACCACTTGCCCCTCCCCTTCCCTCCCTCCCCCCTTCATGATCTATTGATTCTATTGATCTAATTGATTCGGTCACATTTCGAGTATGCATTTCGGATAAACATTGGCATAATAAGATCTTTATATCACCTAACCAACGAAATATATGCTAACGTAAACAAAGTTTTCACAATTAATAAAGCTAAACATAGCATAACCTGGAACTAAGAATAATAATGTTACAACGACAAACCTAACACACTACGCCGAATAAACTAACCTACATTAAAAAGTTTTATTTTAACAACAGTAATGTACTAACCAGTCGTACAAAGCGTAACCCTATTCACACTTTTTTCAAGTATATCTCTAACAATAAATGTTAATTTTCATTAACATGGTAAATATTTACAAAAATTTATCATACCCTGTCTAATTATCCAATACTTACCAACGAATATATGCTAACGTAACAAATATTTTTACAATTAAACATAGTAATATTTAGCAGATTTCATCATAACCTTACCTAACTATCATATTTCCAACAATTAATTGCAAACATAACAAAGTTTTATCCAAACATAACATAAATAACAAGTTCTTGGATATAATACATAAAAATACAGCTCTTTTGAATAAATATCATAGTAAAGTGTAATAGTTTTACTGAATTTAAAGCAGTAAATCAATAAAATCAAACCATCAAACCACACCGCCCCTCCCCTCCCCTCCCCACCCACCCTTCCATGATCTATTGATTCCAGTCATATTTCGAGTATCATTTTGGATAAACATAATTTAAATAAGTTCTTTATTATACTTGACCAGCGAATATATATCTAAGCGTAACAAAAGTTTTTAACATCAATAAAGCTAACATAATCATAAACCTGAACTATAAGAATTTAATGTAGCAGACAACAAACCTATAACATAACCTTAGAGCACGAATAAACAGCCAACATTAACAAAGTTCCATGCTTAACAAGCAGTAAAGTAACTAACATTTGCATACAGTACGTAAACCTATTCTCACTTTTTCAAACATATTTAACATATTATTGTTATTTTTACCTTATAGTAATATTTAACAAAATCTTAATCATAACCTTACCTAATTATCATACAAACCAACGAATATATTATGTTAAGGTAACAAAAGTTTTCACATAATAAAGCTAACATATCATAAACGCTGAACTAAGAATATAGATGTAACGACAAACCTAACATAAACCTCAACGTATGATATCTGTCTAACATTCACAAAGTTTCCTACTATGAATCAACTCCGGCGTATCTTTTGCTGAATTAGAAAAACACAGTGTATTCAACCGAAATCTGCCGTAACGAGTATTTCTAACAAATCCTTAACAAAGTGATCATTCTATCAAAGATACCACCATCTTGAATCTATGAATTGAATACTACCTTCATTCAAAGTGTCCTCCTACAAATATAGACATCAATTTTTGAGCTATGAATAAACGTAGACATTAGCAATCTCGAGCAAACCTAACATTACTGCAGCAAAACTTAACCTAGACCACGTTCTAACACACACACACCAGTTAACACAGTGTAATATCTTACGAATTAATCATTTCTCTAAACAAATCAATGTTAATTTCAACATTGCCATAGTAATAATTTAAAACCAAAACGTAACAGAAATTTAACATAGCCTAACATATCTAACACTTACAATGGGCAAAAACCTACAATAGATACTAACATTTGGAACTACGCCTAAGACATTAACATTTGGAACTATGAATAAATTCTCAACCTACCCTCATTACACAGCAAAAACTCAACTTATTTCCGTTTTAATCAATATCATCAGTCAGCTAAAGCAGTTTTTTATCTAGAAAATTCTTAACAAGTGGAACCAAACTATCAAAGATACTCCCGCATCTTGAACTATGAATTTGATACCTACAATTCATTGAAAGTGTTTTGTAACTCATATCAAATATAACATCATTTTGAACTATGAATAAACGTGGACATTAGCAAAATTTTCTGTCAAACATCATAAAATCACCTATCGATCATACAGATCAACGAATAAACGCTAACATAATATTTCTGAACTAAAAACATATAGTACCATAAAATATTCCTGACATACATTAAGCGTGAATAACTGCCGACAATTAACAAAGTATAACAATCTCAAGCTTTTACTATAACAAACTGGTATGTTTGGCAGAAGCGCATCATACAGAGGCGATTAGGCAAAACTGTAAGCTTTCAATTATTATTATTATTATTATTATTATTATTATTATTATTATTATTATTATTATTATTATTATTATTATTATTATTATTATTATTATTATTATTATTATTATTATTATTTTATTATTATTATTATATTATTATTATTAATTATTATTATTATTATTACTTATTATTAATTATTATTAATTATTTATTATTATCTATTTAAGTAGTAGTAGTAGTAGTAGTAGTAGTAATAGTAGTAGAGTAGTAGTAGTAGTAGTATTTAATAATCATAAAAATTGTTTATTCTGTAGCCCCCCCCTAACATAAAATATCACCATAACTAAGAAATAAATACCATAACGTAGAATAAACAGTCACATTTAACAAGTAACAGCTGATCAATTCAGATAAAGGTAACTACCACAGCAATCACAAAGCGTAACTACTCAGTTACACCCCTACAAGAAACTAAAACTATCAATACTTACCTATGGTTTGATGATATATGATACAGATGTTCAGTTTAGGCTTACACTGTAGGCTTATCATTGGGATACTTTCATGTTTATACAAAAGCTTTCACAAATGCGCTCACTCATCAACATATTCTCAATCTTTACTATACATAAACGAACAATTTTCAGCGACGAGCCTCACTACTTCGAGATCACCCACAGAAAGATGCATGAGGACACATCTCGGGGTACCCCGAAGGGGTTGTAAGCGGTAAGGGCACAGCCCAAAGGACTTCGTGAAAGCTTTTGTATAAACATGAAAGTATCCCTAATAAGCTTACAGTGTAAGCCTAACTGAACATCTGGGTCATATAATGCATTTAAACCATGGTAAGTAATGTAGTTAGTTTTCTTGTAAGGGGTGTAAGGGAGTAGGTTCGGCTTTTGTGATGCTGTGGTAGTTACTTTACTGATATTAATCAGTAAACTTTGTTAATGTTGACTGTTTATTCTTACGTAAGGTATGTCATGTTCTTAGTTTAGGTGATATTATGTTAGCTTTACGGTTATACTATGTAAAGTATTATTAAATATAATACTACTACTAACTCTACTACTACTACTACTACTACTAATATTATTAAAATTAATAATAATAATAATAATAATAATAATAATAATAATAATAATAATAATAATAATAATAATAATAATAATAATAATAATAATAATAATAATAATAATAATAATAATAATAATAATAATAATTGAAAGCTTACAGTCTGCCTAATTGCCTCTGTATGATGCGCTGTTGCCAAACCTTACAGTTTGTCTATAGTAAAGCTTGAGATTGTTATACTTTCTTAATGTCGGCAGTTTATTCACGCTTAATGTATGTCAGGTATGTTATGGTACTATATGTTTTTAGTTCAGGAAATATTATTTTAGCGTTTATTCGTTGATCTGTATGATCGATAGGTTATTTTATGATGTTTGACAGAAAATTTTGCTAATGTCCACGTTTATTCATAGTTCAAAATGATGTTATATTTGATATGCAAGAAACTTTGATGAATATAGTATCAATTCATAGTTCAAGATGCGGGTATCTTTGATAGGTTGCTCACTTTGTTAAGGAATTTTCTTAGATAATACTGCTTTAGCTGCTGATGATATGATTGAAAAGCAGGAATAAGTTGAGTTTTTCTTTTTAATGAGGGGTAACTTGAGAACTTATTCATAGTTCCAAATGTTAATGTCTTAGGTGTAGTTCCAAATGTTAGTATCTATTGTAGGTTTTCGCCCATTGTAAGTGTTAGGTTAGGTTATGCTTAATTTCTGTTATGTTTTGTTAAATATTATAATGACAATGTGAAATTAACACTGACTTGTTATAGAAATGATAAGTTTCGTTGGATATTACTGTGTTAACTGGTGATGATGTGTTAGAAACGGGGCTTAGGTTTAATTTTTGCTGAGTAATGTTAGGTTTGCCCGAGAATTTTGCTAATGCCTACGTTATTCATAGTTCAAAATGATGTTCTATTTGATATGAGTGACACATTGATGAAGGTAGTATCAATTCATAGTTCAAGATGGTGGTATCTTTGATAGATTGGTCACTTTGTTAAGGGATTTTGTTAGATAATACTACTTTAGCTCTTGCTGATATGTTGGAAAAGAGGGGATACATTGAATTTTGTATGTCATGTTAGCTACTTTACTTTTGATAAGTAGGGTAACTTTGTGAATGTTAGCAGATTATTCAAACGTGAGGTGTGTTAGGTTTGTCGTTGTACATTATATTCTTAGTTCAGGTTATGATATGTTAGCTTTATTGATGTAAAAACTTTGTTACCTTAGCATATATTTGTTGGTCTGTATGATAATTAGGTAAGGTTATGATAAGTTTTTGTTAAATATTACTATGTTAAGGTAAAAATAACAATAATATGTTACAGATATGTTTGAGAAAGTGTAAATAGGTTTCGCTTTGAATGCAATGTTAGTTACTTTACTGTTGTTAAGTATGGAACTTTGTTAATGTTAGCTGTTTGTTCGCGCGTAAGGTATGTTAGCTTTGTCGTTGTACATTATATTCTTAGTTCAGGTTATGATATGTTAGATTTATTGATGTTAAAACTTTGTTACGTTAGCATATATTTGTTGGTCTGTATATAAAGTACCTATTTTTATGTTATGTTTATACAAAATGATACTCGAAATATGACTTGAATCAATAGATTAATAGATCAATAGATCATGGAAGGGCGGGTAGGGAGGGGAGTGGAGGGGCGGGTGGTTTGATTTACTGATTTATTGATTTATTGCTTTAAAATGAGTAAACTATTACACTTTACTATGATATTTTATTCAAAGAGCTTATTTTTATGTTGTTTGGATAAAACTGTTATTTTCATGTTATGCTTGGATAAAACTTTGTTATGTATGCAATTATTCTTTGGGAATTATGAAAGTTAGGTAAGGTTATGATGAATGTTTTCTTAAATATTACTATGTTAATGTAAAAATCTTTGTTACAGCATATATTCGTTGGTCAGTATGATAATTAGACAGGGTTACGATAAATTTTTGCTAAACATTAACCATAGTTAATGTGAAAATTACAATTGTATGTAGAATATGCTTGAACAGTGTGACTTTGAGTTTACATATTATTTGTATTTCTTGCGTTAAGTTACTTTCTGTGTGATTAGTATGCGCTTGCTAATGTTACGTAGTTTTTCGGGCAGTAAGGTGAGTTCGGTTTGTCGTGTACTTTAATTCTTCAGTTCAGAAGTTATGCTTATGGTCATGCTTTTATTAATGTGAAAACCTTGTTACAAATTAAGCATAATATTTCGTTGATATTCATGTATACAATAGATATTTTCTTTATTGCTCTGTTTATCGAATGATATTCCGAAATGGGACCTGAATTCATAGATCAATAGATCAATAGATCATGGAAGCGGTGGGGAGAGCGGGAGGGGAGGCGGGTTGAGTTTGTTACTGTTTTATGATTTTACTGCTATACTGACTACAGTAACACTAATTACATCTACTATGGCTTACATCTCCATATAATACAAAAATACAAAACAAATTAATCTCAAAGACTATACCTTTTATGATTAATAAGATTATGGATAAATATTATGATATGTTTGCAATTATCTACGATATAGGATTATAGATAGTTAATAAGAGTAAAGGAATAGATTGGCATAATTTACATATATATTTATAAATAATAATATATGATTAGATAAATAACAAACTATTGATTACGACTTAGAAATATACCGTTGGTATGTATGATAATTAGACAAGGTTATGATAAATTTTTGTTAAATATTATCATGTTAATGTAAAATTATCATGTTAATGTAAAATTAACATTTATTATTAATTTTACATTAACATGATAATTTTACATTAACATGATAATATTTAACAAAAATTTATCATATGCTTGACAAAGTGTGAATAGGTTACGATTTTGTATGCTATGTTAGTTACTTTACTGTTGCTAAGTATGGAACTTTGTTAATGTTAGCAGTTTATTTTTGCTTAAGGTGTGTTGGTTTGTCGTTGTGTATTGTATTCTTAGTTCAGGTGATGCTATGTAAGCTTTATTAATGTGAAAACTTTGTTACGTTAGCATATATTCGTTGATCAGTATGATAATTAGACAAGGCTATGATATATTTTTGTTAAATATTACCATGTTAATGTAAAGTGTGTAAAAATGCAATTTTTTTACGTTACAAACTTAAAAAGAATGAAAGTTTTGTGTTATGTTATACAAAATATGACTTGAATCAATAAATCATTAGATTAGTAGATCAATATATCACGGATGGGGTGGAGAGGGGAAGGGTGGTTGGTTTGATTTACTGATTTATTGATTTACTGCTTTAGGGTGTTTAAAAATGTAAATTTTTTACGTTATAAACATAAAAAGAATAAAAGTTTTGTGTTATGTCATACAAAATATGACTTGAATCAATAGATCAATAGATCAATAGATCAATAGATCAACAAATCAATAGATCACGGGTGGGGTGGGGAGGGATAGGGTGGGTGGTTTGAGTTACTGATTTACTGATTTACTGCTTTAGGGTATGTGAAAATGCAAATTTTTTACGTTATAAACCTGAAAAGCATGAAAATTTTAGTAAACACAAAATGTTTTAAATAAAACAAAAAATAAATAAAAATTTGAAAAAATAAATAATTTTTTTAAAAAATAAATACTAAAAATTTAAAAAAGTAATTAATATTTGAAAATAAGACCTTGAGTCAACTCAAGCTCCGTGCTCTTCCTCCAGTCCTATTTATCCTTCTTCTTCTGTGCTCTCCAAATTTTATCTTTCTATGTCAATTTCCAAGATTTTTTGGCTTGGCCCCTACACCATGTGAGCGTATCGACACGTAACTTCGTGTGTGACGAAGTACCTTACTGCGGTGTATACAAAGTTTCATCCCTTCTATGATTTTCAAGGTTTGTTGTTTACACAACCATCCCGCTTGATGGGCGGGTTGTTTCGCTGCACCGAGTATACTTATAAGAAGGGTGTAAACCAAGTTTCATCCTTCTATGATAATTTTCAAGGTATTAGAGCTCAGCCCCAACACCATATGGGCATAGCGTCCCTTTACTCAAGCTGTACTGAGGATACATTATAAGAAGGGTGTATACCAAGTTTCATCATTCTACGGTCATTTCCTACTTGGAGGGGGGTCAGCACCCCCCTCTAGGGGGTGTACGGCCATTTAACTTCGGATGCAGCGAGGATACCTTATATGAAGGGTGTATACCAAGTTTCGATCTTCTACGATCATTTCCTACTTGGGGGGCCAGCACCCCCTCTAGGGGTGCATGGCCAGGTAACCTCGTCTACGACGAGGTTACCTTATAAGTAGGGTGTATACCAAGTTTCAGCCTTCTACGTTAATATCCAATGTTTGGGGGCCAGCACCACCTACGGGGGAGCATGGCCATGTAACCTAGTCTACGACGAGGTTACGTCATCCCTAGACGGGGTGCCAAGTTTGAGAGAGATACCATGTCTCAAACTCTATCCGGTGCTTGGTGCGATGCGATGTGATGCGGTGCGGTGAAGTGCGGTGTGGGACCGCTGTGGGGCGGTGTCAACGCTTTGAACAACAATTATACATACATAATTAACAAATAATAAAAAAAATTAGAAAATTAAAACAATAAAAATAACTTAGGTAATGATACCTAAAATATTTCGATTCACCCTTATCTTGGGTGTGTGTGTGCATGCTCGCGTGCGTAAAAATCGAATCCCTACGGGATTCGATTTTGACTCAAAATCGATACCTTGCTGGTATCGATTTTTCGACGCAACGCTCAAGGTTAATTTCATATCAAATTTACTTTCACTTTTATAGTGCCTGCGTACCGCCCTAGTATATATATATATATATATATATATATATATATATATATATATATATATATATATATATATATATATATATATATATATAATATATATAAAATATATATATTATATATATATTATATATAATTATATATATTATAATATATATAATATTAATTATATATTTAATTATATATATATTATATAAATATATATATATATATATATATAATTATATATTATATTATATAATATATATTATATATATATATTATATATATATTATATATAATATATATATATATATATTCTATATATATATATATATAAATATATATATATATATATATAAATATATATATATAATTATTATATTTATATATATATATATATATATATATATAATATATATATATAATATATATATATATATATATATATATATATATATATGTATATATTATATAAATTAATATATATCCATCCAGCTGACAAAAACAAGAGGCTTACCAAATATCACAGAAGAAGTTTTGGAAAAATTGTAAACTAGGGCCAAATTAAAGTTTGACATTCCCTTAAACGTGGCCCCTAAGATTGTGCAAATCAAAGGAAGTTGGAGAAAGAGAGTGTGTTCCAGACTTTATCAGTATAGTACATATAAGATTGAGCATAGAAGTTAAGTTTAGGGTCAGAGAATTTGAGTAGAGAAAGGATGAGACTTCTCTCTCCTCTCTCTCCTCTCTCTCTCTCTCTCTCTCTCTCTCTCTCTCTCTCTCTCCTCTCTCTCTCTCTCTCTCTCTCTCTCATCCTCTCTCTGAGGGAGTTCTCCTCAAAGAATTAGGTGTTTGACTTGAAAATTCAGCGGCTACCGTGACTTAATCAATAGTGCGACAGAGTCGCATGGCAAGGGCCTGGGTTCGATCCCTAGTCCGGATCTTAGGTAGAAATAACCTAGAGAAGTTTCCCTCCTAGAATAGGGCTAAGCCCGTGAGGTGTGAACTTTTATATATATATAAAATATATATATATAATATATATAATATATATATAATTATTATATATATATATATATATATATATATATATATATATATATATATATATATATATATATATATATATATATATATATATATATATATATATATATATATATAAATATTGCAATTGCAGTAGTATAAGGGGAGTGATGGAACTGTTTGACGGCTAGAAAGATTGGGGGGAGATAGTAGAAGAGTTGACAAGCCAAAAAGCCCTAGACAACACCTTATCTAGGAAAAAATATGTGTACAATCACGCCATATATGATACATTCTCCATATGAGGGCGAACAAAATATACAGAGCTAGCAACTATGGTGGTGAGAAGCTTCGAAGGCGCCTCAGAACACCCAACTTTTTAGAAGCTTGTTAGAAAGAAGATCATGTGATTCTTTTAAGAAAGACACAGAGAAAAGAAAATACCACGAATATCAAGAACGAAAGGAGGTAAAAATTGTGTGTTTTCAATGAAGATATTAAAGTTGTGTGAAAGATTATGTCAAGTATATATAGATGAAGAAAACTGTAAAAAAAAAAAAAAAAAAAAAAAAAAAAAAAAAAAATTCGGATAGTACAAATTATGACGTTTTCGAACAAAAAGTAATTTAACAAATTTTTTAAAAAAAAATATTAGGCATTTTCCTTAAAAACAAAAAAAAAACTTTTATCACGATAAATACTAAAACTATCTATGGCTTTAAAAATAAATTTCGCTAAATACAAAGCAATTTAAGTATGTTTTTATTTTTTGTTGGGAAATTTTGCACGTTACACACACACACACACACACACACACACACACACACACACACACACACACACACACACACACACACACACACACAAGATGGTCCGAAAATTATAACATTGGATTGAAATACTAGTAATATTTTTACTATGTGATTACATACTGACAGAACACTAGATATAGTACTGAATTTAAGGGTGGTCTGTATAAAAAATCACGATATCTCCTAATCTTAATGAAAACGTTGATTTTTTGAAAAGTAACCTTTATATATTTAATCTGGATGCTTTCAAAGAAATCTATCAAGTGGTTTGAAATCTAGGGGGGGGGAATCCCAAGTTCTGAATTTTTTACTTATTCCACTAAAAAGCCCATAAAAGTTTCATTTTTCAAGATATTTCAAAAATATCTTTGATATTATAAAAAAAGTAAAAAAAAAGATTCATTTTTTTTTCAAAATTTTGAAATTTTTTTCAAGGTCATCACTTCAATCAGACCTATCACTAAAATGACTTGATAACTTTTAATAAAACTTTGTGAACATCTTCTAGGGTCAATATGGAAGGTTTCTGGAAAGTTTTATCATTATAGGGAGAAAACTTTTTTTTAATGATTTTTTATCTCAGTTGATATGGGTAAAAAATAAATTTTGAGAAAAACGCAAAAATAAAAACTTGAAATTTATTCCCTCTTACAGAAAGTAAAAAAAAAATTTATAACTTTTTATTTTTAATTAATTAATTAATTAATAATTATAATTATTTATCCCTCGTGTGTCCGGGCTTGAAAAAGTGCATGTAAGTCCGGGTTGGGTACTTTTTGACCCAACCCATATCTATCACAAATTTATTACTTTTATTAAGTTTTTCGTTACGGGTTATGAAAACCAGTCCTTTTAGAGTGTTTCTAGTGAATTTTGCAAAATATTAGCTATATAATTCTATAAAATAATATTCAGCTCCTGCTCCGTCTCCGACTCCAGCTAAATTCAAAATTGCTCAGCTTCAACTATGTGCAAAATTATTTTCAAATGCCAAAAAAAATCTTTAAAAAAATTATGCTTTGACTCCGGCTCCGGCTCCTTCTCCGTCTCCGGCTCCGTTTCCGGCTCAATTTCAAAAAAATTTATCTCCGACTTCAGGCAGATTAATTTTTACTTCCCAAAAAAAATTTTTCAAAACAAAATTATTTGTTGATAAAAATATATACCATTTCTCCGGCTCCGACTCCGGCTCTGACTCTGGCTCCGGATCCAATTTAAAATTGTTCAGCGGCGAATTCGGGCAGACCACATTTCACTTGAAAAAAAATTTATTGATAAAAATGTATACTTTGGCTCCGTCTCCGGCTCCGGCTCCAGCTAAATTAAAATTTGCTCAGCTCCAACTTCCAGCAAAATTATTTTCAAATGACAAAAAAATTCTTTAAAAAAATTATACTCTGACTTCGGCCTGACTCCGGCTCCGGCTCAATTTCAAAAAATTTAATCTCCGACTTCAGGCATATTAATTTTTACTTCCCCAAAAAAAATTTCTTTAAAAAAAATAATTTATTGATAAAAATGTATACTTTTTCTCCGGCTCCGACTCCGGCTCTGACTCTGGCTCCGGATCCAATTTAAAATTGTTCAGCGGCGAATTCGGGCAGACCACATTTCACATTTTTCTACAAAATAATACTTCAGCTCCGGCTCCGGCTCCAGCTAAATTCAAAATTGCTCAGCTCCAACTTCGTGCAAAATTATTTTCAAATGCCAAAAAAATTCTTTAAAAAAATTATGCTTTGACTCCGGCCTGACTCCGGCTCCGGCTCCGGCTCAATTTCAAAAAATTTTATCTCCGACTTCAGGCAGATTAATTTTTACTTCCCCCCAATTTTTTTTTTTTTTTTAAATAATTTATTGAAAAAAATGTATACTTTTTCTCCGGCTCTGACTCTGGCTCCGGATCCAATTCAAAATTGTTCAGCGGCGAATTCGGGCAGACCAGATTTAAAATGAATATTTTCCTATACTGGCCGCGATCGAGTCATGTGACTCGCCGCGGAGGAATTTTACTGTAATATTTAAAGCCTTTATTGGTGATTCAAATTTACTGCATTTTTATTTATACTGTGGTCTAAAAAAATTAATGACCAAAATTTGATAGTTTTACAATAATTTTTCACAATAGATTACACAATTGACGAAAATTTAATCTAAAGCAGATTAAATTTAGCAAAAAAAATCTTTGAAATATACAATGACTAAAAAATAATATATAATTAAATGAACGAACAATTGTGTATCTATTGGTCTTACCTTGAGTTTGTTGTTTTCAAAGATTTTTTTGCTCTTTGATAGTTCTTGCAAACATAGATAACTCAGCTTGAGGTTTTAGTTATTTAGGACTTAAACTTAGTATAGGTAAATTGATAGTATTGAGAATTTACCATGAAGTAAATTCTGAAATAACTTTCCAAGAATTTTAACTTGGAGGGAAGCCTTTTATTGAGGCTTAATTTTAGTAAAATAAAGGTAGTTGCTAGTTACTAGTTTTTGCCTACATATAGCATGCCATTCGTGGAGTACTCTGTTCAAAACTTGAAGTAAGGTATAAGGATTTAGAGGCTAGAGAAGTGTTAGAATAAAACAGAAAATATAGAAAAGACCTAACGGCTAGTTCTGCTAATTCATAATATAAAGGGTTAGGACCAGCTTGGAAAAAGAGACCTTAAAATAAGTTTTCTCTGAACAATTCCTCTATCTTTAATAAGGCAAAAAATACTTAGGCCTAACTAGAACTAATGTTAAATAATATAAATGAAATACTTAGTTTAATATATAGTTTAGAATAGCTTACTGTTACAAAAGGATCGGAGCTATATCAACTCACGATTTATTCAATTGACTCTTAAATTTCAAGTGCCTCGTTTTTAAGTTTCAAAACAAACTTTCGCTGTTGCCTAACAAAATATATTTTTCAAGAAAGTCTCCAAAACACCAAAACAGTGTAGAGATACAAGAAATATTCTAAAATCTTGTAAGCATTTTAAAAAACCCCAAGTTCAATTTAAAATAGTTAATAGAAACATAGTAAGGTTTAATTTACAGGAATAAAATAATTTTCTAAATAATAGTTGAAGGCAAAGAGAATAGGAATAGATTGAAAAGTGGGTAATTGAAATATAATTTATCTCCATACCCATAACTTTGGGAAATTATAGGCCAGTTAGCTTAACATCTCTGGTTGTAAAGGTTCTGGAAAAGTTAATGAAAGGTCATATAGAGAAATATTTAGAGGATAACAAGATATTGTAATGTACGGCTCCCAGCACGGTTTCAGAAAAGGTTCATGTCAGACAAACCTTTTAAGAATTTATGGATACATTACTGGACTGCATTGACGAGGAGATCCAGTTGATATATTGTATATTTAGACTTTAGCAAAGCTTTTGATAAGGTTCCCCACATAGGGCTGATGAAGAAGTTATTGCAATGTGGTATAGGTGGAGTGGTACATAGTTGGATTAAAAAAGAGTGGTTTGCGAAATAGAAAACAGTGTGTAAACTAAATGGCAATAAATCATCATGGAAATAGTGAGAGTGGTGTCCCACAGGGGTTCAGGTGCTGGGGCCACTATTGTTCCTCATATATATAAATGATTTAGACCAGGGACTTAAATGCACAGGTTTCTAAGTTTGCAGATGATACCAAGTGAACCACCACGATTGAGTAGTCAAATAATGAAAGGATTATAAGAATTTCAAAATGATCTGATCAATCTCGGGTGGGCAGATAAGTGGCAAATGATTTTAATAGTAAAAAATGTAAGGTTCTTCACCTAGTTAACTCAAAATAAAAGTTTTAACTACGATAAGAATGGGGATTGGCCTTGAGTCTGTGGAGCAAGAAAAAGATTTAGGTGTAATTATAAGCAGTAATTTGAAAGTAGCTAATCAGTGTTTGGAAGCTAGAAATAAAGCTAATAAGATGCTTGGGCATAATAAATAGACAATGTTGTTTAAAGAGCAAGGAAGTTTCAAGTAAACTGTATAATAGCTATGTTAGGCCAGTAATAGAGTATTGTGCACAAGATTGGGCACCTTATTTAAAGAAAGACTTAGATATGCTAGAGCGAGTGCAACGTAGGGCAACAAGGATGATTTCTGGGTTTGAGGGTAAGAGCTATGAGGAGAGGCCGAAGGAATTAATAATGTTTTCTGTAGAAATACGATTTCTCAGAGGGGACATGATACAAGTCTACAAAATATTTACATCTATTGATAATACAGAGAAGAGACCAATAAATTTTTCATAGAGCATGGACAGGTGACCAGGGGGCATAATAAGAAAATTAAGAAGAAAGCATGCCATCTTGATATAAGAAAGCATGCATTCAGTAATAGGGTTGCTAAATTTTGGAATGGTCTGCCACAGGAGGTTGTTGAGTGTGACTCGATTGCAACATTTAAGAAAGGGTTGGATAGGTATATGGATGGGTTGGGTATCATATAATATATTTAGACGAAGCCAAATTGGCGGGTTTTTAGTTACAGTAGTTAACTAGTTATTAATGTTAGACTGCATGTGTGACCATAATTTAGTTATTAATGCATGTGGATGGTTTGGGTATCATATATATATCATTATTTTTGACTAAGACAAATTGGTGGATTTTTAGTTACAGCAATTTGACAAGCCCTAGGGTGCTTTGTGGATTTGCATGAGCTTGTTTGGTTAGTGGGTTGACTGGGACAGTCTTGACAGGCCCATGTGGCTTCTTACTGTCTCTATATTCTTAATGTCTTAATGTCTAACATTTTGATTATTAATTTTAATTTTCACAAGCGCACCAGCTAGGACCGTTATTGAATCAGTAATAAGCTTTATTTTTTGGGCCCCTACTGAATTCTGGATAATTATTTCAAATAGTAACAAAAATACAAATTCCGCTAAAACTAAAAATAGAACATATAAGAAAATATATAATAGTTTTTATATCCTAAAATAAAACCAAAATAGAAGAGATATACTGTATATGTGGAAGCATATATGAGTTTTTAGAAGTGCACATTTTTTAAAACACCAATCACTAATGAAACAAGGTCACCATTAAAACAGAAACAATTTGTTTTTTAAATCTAATTGGTTTAATAAATATATTATTAATTTACTTAATTATTATTGTTATTTCTTTAAAATTTAACCTATATTCTAAGTTGCTATTAAAAGCCTTATTTTGGCTACACTCATTTCGTTTAGGCTTTAGAGGAAAATTTTCCTAGTTGGAAATTTTTTGCAAAATCTCTAGTACACGTTTATGTAGGCAACACTTCTTCAAATAATATCTGGTACGTAATTGGAGTGGTGGAAGTAAGGTAGGATATATATATTTGGAGTTTTATTTCATAATGTTTGTGTATACAATAATATTGATCGTTAATAACTGTGGATTGCGTTGATTTGTTAAAATGCCTACTGATAATTTAAGTGGTCGTTATTTGTTTTAATTACGTTCTTTGTTTTATAATTCATTATCATTGGCGGTGTTACATCGTTTACGGGAAATAGGGGCCTAAGTAGGGTAGCCTAGCAGCTTGTTCAGCATTTTCTCAAAACCTATAAGGCCATTGTTGTTATTTTGCAACGAAAAGTTTTGTAATTTTAATGTCATGATTACTTATCAACTGTGAAGAACTTTTACGCTTTAAGTTGTCTATTGAAAATTTTAGAACTTTTTTTTTAGGTTTCATATCTTCGGGCCTAAGTTACTTTATTCACATCAAGTAGGCAACATAGTAAAGTTTATAAATGTGTACTAGTTTGTTACATCTGTTTTAGAATATCCAATTTGTAGATAAGCTAGTGAACTAAAAGTGGCAAGTGATTTTTTTTTTCAAAGTTAAAATCCCAAAATAGTCAAATATAAAACAACCAGAGATTTTTTTTTTAGGCCAAAAATATTTAATGTAGGTTAGCCAACTTGTATTGTAGTCCCTAGGAATTATTAGTCTCTCCCACTATTCAGTATTGGTGACTCCAGTTCACGTACATAGTATATTAAAATTATAAACATTTCATTTATAAAAATGGTTTTAAAAAATTATTTGAAGTTTTTTTTATTCATTTGATTTTCTAATTTGGGACAATCACTAAAAATAGTGAGATTAACTCTCTGAAAATCATAACAATTCGGCTTTTTTCCGTTCATGTAGGGATAATGAATCACTGTTGAAATATCAATACGATGCTTTTATTCTTTTGTAATTGATTTTTCACTCAATTTTGAGGGAACCTGGCTGCAGACATAGTGTACGTAACAGCATCAAGAAATAAAAATTTGTCTCGTAATGTTTGTTCATACAATATTCACTAAAAAAAAAAGTACGAATACAATGTGGTGTGAATAATGTAATTTTTTATAAATTTATTTTTATCTATATATATATATAAAGAAAGATATATATATATATATATATATATATATATATATATATATGATTTAAATTAGTAAGAGAAGGAAAATATATATATATATATATATATAGAGAGAAGAGAAGAGAAAGAGAGAGAGAGAGAGTGAGAGAGAAAGAGAAAGAGAGAGAGAGGAGAGAGAGAGAGGCATTAGTGATGGACGACAGAATTTTTTAACATGATGATTTATTAGAGCAAATTTTAATATGACGTATGACGACATCTGAAAAAAATATTTAAAAAAATTTATATATATATATATATATATATATGAGTATATATATATAGGAGAGAAAGAGTATATATATATAGAGAGCAGAGGGTGCCAGACAGGTGGGTCAGGGGGTTCAACCTCCCAAAATTATTTTAGCGATAAAATTTTTGATTCCTTGTCTCAATAATAATAATAATAATAATAATAATAATAATAACAATAATAATAATAGTAATAATAATAATAATAATAATAATAATAAATAATAACAATAAGAAGAATAATAACAATAATAATAATAATAATAATAATAATAGTTAACCAAATGAAATTTAAAGCATTTATTAATGGAAATGAGGAGATGTTTGTGGTCCGTAATCGATTTCTTAGGTCAAGTGGTTGTTCCTCATGCATGTATAAAATATTAGACCAGGACTTAAATGTAAGGTTTCCAAGTTTGCAGATGATAGCAAATTGACTACCTCAATAAGGAATAATGATGGATGCATAAAGATTTAAAAGATAAAGAGGGAGCTGTAATCGCTGATGGAAAGCAGGTTCATTCCTTATTCAGCTAAAATTTTTTCTTTCCTCATCTACTCCCTTCTAAAACCAAATCTTCTTTTCTCATATCCATGGTTCGATCGCGTTTATTCTCTGGCCATTCAGGCTAGAGACAGTGCCTATCGGGTATGGAAAATTTTCGCTCTCCTATCACCTCGCGCATCTTCTGCATTCAGCTAGAAATCGTTGCTGGGATACTCTTCGACGAGCAGCAAAGCGGGCATCAAACGAAAAAGCGCTAACCTCCTTGGTTCTCCTACTGACAAATCTCCATCTTTAGCAACTTCTGCAAATCTGCCTTTCCTCCTTTATTCGATCTCGGATCATTGTGTTGCTAATTCTCCAACTGAAAAGCACAATCTCTCGGCCCCCCTGCTTCAACTATATTCTCTATGTCTCAATACTTACTCTTCCTCCCTCAGTGTTGGAAGTCCTCACATCCAACCTATTCAAAAAAAGGAAGCCGCTTCTGATCCTCTAACTACTCCTGTATAGCTCTTACTTGTATTCCATCTAAGATATTTGAAACCCTTCTCAACCTTACCTCTAGATTCCATCTGAATCACTCCGGACGCCAGTAATACTAAGCAGAATCGGTGCCTACATTGGTAATTGAGTATATTCCACCTTAACCGGATGGTTTTTCGCTTAGGGAACTACGGGAGACTTGGGTGGTGCTTGACATGTCCAAAGCATTTGACCGGTATGGCACATGCGCCACTGATCTCCAAGCTCCCCCTCCTCTGGGTTTCCTTCTCTTTGCTTACTTATAGCTAGCTTTCTTCAAATCACCAATAAGTCGGATGTTGCTGATAGCTAATTTTTCTTTTTCTAAAAATAGTGGTGCCCCTGTGGTTCTTGTCTTATCTCCCACTTATTCCCACTTTTCATTAATGATCTTCTCTCACCTGCACTCTAACTCTATCCCCTATTCGGGACATGACTCGACCCTTCATTTTTTAACTCATAACAATTCTACCCCACTTTTATTTGAACTGGCTCTCGCCTTTAATCTTCCTGGATTTTATTCTCATTGATGATGAAATAACTTGCGGTGAAATTCAATTTTAAAACCCAACTTTTACAATAAATCTCCTTCTCCAAAAATACCTTCTAACTTTCGTCTCTTTCGACGGTTCTGTCGCCTCTCCTGTTGACAATGTAAACTTCCTTTGGTCTTAACATGAACAAAAAATGTCTTGGAAACCTCACATCACAACGGTTGCTGGCGTACCCAAAGAACTGGGTTCTGCTTAGACTGTAGACTTTTCCTCCTTTTCTAGTTGCTCCGCCATGTCTCATTCGCCCATGTATGGGAGTGTCGCCTCATATCTAAAGTCTGGTTTCAATCTGGCTTTTGACAGGTCAGAGTCAACGCAAAAAAAGGCTTATAAACTGTTCCTTTATTTCAAGTTCACTTGACCCTTTATCTTTATGGCGCGAGATGTCGGTGCTTTATCTCTATCCAAAGGTACCGCAGCTGCAAGTGCCATTGAACTTATCACTGCTGTACCACCACCACTAGGGGAAAGAAACAAGCTCGCTTTTTTCCTAAAAAACGGCTTTTTTAATTAAAAAAAAACAATAAAAAAAAAAAAAGCAAAGAAAATTGTTTTTTTCGTTTTATTTGAAGATTTTGAATTTACATTTTTCAACGATTATATTATAAATTTTAAACACTTATTTATCAAAATTTTGACATTTTTGTCTCCACTTCCTACAAGGTGGAATCCCTCTGAGTTTGTGTTCCAAAATTTTAGTTTTCCATATTTTATTTTATATTCTGAATTTTGATATTCATAACATTTTGTTTGTGGCTTCATTAATTTTTTCTTACTCTGTTTCAGCTCTAGGCACATTTTCATCGTATAATTATTTAATCAGAATTTAGAAATGCCACGTGCAAGCCCGTGTGGTGGACTGTACTTTTTAAGGAAATGAAAGGTTGCAAAGGCTCCGTATAAAATATAACTTTTGTTGTAGACGCGCAAAACAAATATCTATTGCTCAGGTAATCTAACCAGCAAACTTCGATACACATGTTCACATCACGATACACATCATGGGTGCAGCTAAGCTTAAGAGTCTGTTACTTCCCCTGCTCCTTCACCACTGTCATTCTCTCACATGATACTTCATACGACTGAGATATCAGACTATTAGTTATATCAAAATTAAATGTGGCTGATCACGCTGATGAGCCCAGTGATAATGAGCTTGATGGTAGTCACAGCACAGTAGTCAGTACTCAGTGTCTGGGGAGTGGGGACTAGTGATTAGAGAATCAAAAGTTGATATTCCAAAGCCAAATATTTCAAGTTTAGTCATTCACTCATCCTCCTTCATTTACAATTCAGTATAATTTTAATTTCAATATTTTATTATTTCATTTGCAGTCCCTTAAGTCACTTTTGAGTTTTGTCACCAGATTCATTCTATATAAATATAATATACAAATAATATTTTTAAAGTAAATTATAAATATGATTATATGATGAAACGTAAAATACATAGTTAAATTAGTAAGTAGAAGCCTACAAACAACAGACCAGTCTGCAGGCTACAACCTAACCTACTGTGTAAATCTAAAGCAATTGATAAAATATAAGAGAAAGGTAGTTCTGATATTTTATAAATCATAATGGTATAAGTGAATAATTTCATGTTTTTAATAGTAAAATTTTAATATTCAAGTCCAATATCATATTAGCCTCTCTTTTATATTTTTAAAATATATTTAATGAAAAACTAAAAAAACTGAAAAAAACTAAAACATAAAACACGCATTTGAAAAAAGGTTTTTTCCCAAACCCTAACCTCACCCACCTTTAATTAATTTCTGGTGAGCACAATAATAGGTGCTGTGACATCCAACACTTGTGTATTTGTTGGTATTGGCGCAACTCCAGGCTAGCTATTGTGGTGCTTCCTCTTTTCCCACCACCCTCCGTTTTGCGGAATTCTCATTCATCTTCACGCTTCCAGTGAATTTAATCTCCTCACTTTAAAGCCTGCCTGTGCCTATATGCTTAATTTTAGCGCTAGATAAGAAACCTTTTTTGAGAGTACTCATACACCCTCTTGAATAAATTCTTGCCCGAGTATAACCATAAAAAAATCCTTGAAATAAAGGTATGGCAAATGTCTGAATCTCCTATTCTCCATCCCAAAACATCATTCAGATTATCCCAGAAAATCACTCTTTTTTCAACATTAGCCTCAGATGGGATCATATGTCGCAACCCCACACAAATTTTGACCTTTCAAACTTAAATTTAACCTTAGACTTCTAGTACTCACACAGCAAAATCACTCTTGGTAGCTCTACCACAACTCACTCATCAGACTTGCAAATCCTTCTATATCCCCCCTCTCATCCCTTTCCACAGCAACACAAACACATTCCACACCAACACCACTCATTTTCACCGCTTCTTTTCATCTTTGTTTCAGTCACAGCGAGCAACTCAAATTTGCCCTTTCTAAACATATCCATCACCTCTCCTCAACATTTATTCCTCTGGCATTCCTTGATATACTGGATGCTATTCATACATTTTCGCCGACGATAGAAGGGCGCTTACTGCTATCACGACCTTTCTCCGGTGGCGACAGGCATTCCTGGCAAAAGCAGTGGTAGTGGCAGCCAACCTAACTACCACACCGTCCCTAGTCGCCTCTCTACGCTGAATGCAGGACATAATGAAGGGCAATTTTTTCCTACACGTATGGATATAAGGGATAGGAATGTCTGTAAGATGTTGTCTAGAAGAGGGGTGTGGATATAAGTATGTGCATATGAAATGTTGTTAAAAGATGGTGTCTAAGATGTTGCCTTGTGGATGAGTGTGGATATGAACGCAGAACAGAAAGGAGAACCATTAGGCACTGGAATGTCATATATATATTTTTTTTTATTTATTTTACCACTATTACAATCGGGGGAAAGGTTACTATTTATGTTTTTCCCGACCAGTGGGGCTCCATACAGTGGAGAAAGGTATATATATATATATATATATATATATATATATATATATATATATATATATATATATATATATATATATATATTCTATATATAAAAATTATAATATTTTTATTAATATTTTTAATATTATTTTTATTGAGTTTTAATATTATTCAAAAAATTTTATTTGTTCAATTAATCGGCGAAATAATCGGCGAAATTTGCCTGATGATGACTGCATTTTAAAAAATATTTATTTTTACCGATGATCATGAGCTTCTCTCCATCACTAATATATATATATATATATATATATATAAGTATATTAGGATAATTAGTCGGATAACCGGATACCGATAATCCGGGTTGAAGTTAACCGATATCCCGGCCGATAACATAGTAATAGCCGATACCGGATATCCGCGTCTTGTTATATAGCGTCGGGCGGGTGATCGAAATAAGTTTTTTTTTTCTCATCGTGGTAGTACTACAAGTTTTATTTAGATTATCTTTAATTCTATGATTTTTATTTTTCAATAGTGCAATAAATGACTAAAATATCCTTAAATAAATCTTATTATTTGTAATAAAAATTTTTTAACTTTGTTTCAAATGATAAGTTCTGGACAGATTAAAATTTATATTTCAGTCTATACAGTTGGAGTATGTTAGCTTTAAACTGGCAAACTAAATTTTTATTCCAAACAGTGCATAGTGGTTAAATCGCTCGGGCTCGATTCATCCCCCCCCATAAAAATTGATGTTATTCTTATTTTATGTAGCCTATTATTATTGACAATTTTATTACGTATAGTTAATTTAAAATAACAAGCAGTTACTTATATTATAGGTAAAATTAAATAAAATGGAAATTTATATAAAATATGAATTCAAAAGTGTCAAAATTTGTCCCACCTAATGGGGTGCGGAATTTGGGCCACCATACTTTTTATTATCTTGCTCTTATTTACTATTATTGGAAATTTTAATTACTTATTACTAATTTTAATATAATAAACAAATTCATATTTTGAAAAATTAAGAAATAAAATTGAATGTATACATAAAAGAGGAATTTAAAAGGGTTCGCCCATCCACCCCACAATAAATGGTGGTCCGACATTCAATTCCTTCAAACTGATGCCCAAATTAATTATTTAAAACTTAATAAATTATTATTTGAAATACATTACTACTCTAGTCTGCTACCGACTCTATTGGACCCTCATTTTCAGGAAAAAAAAATCCAAAGTGTAGAAGGAATGTTGCGAGACTGATTAGAACTCTCGGCCAAGCCAACGCCACCCCACCGTGCTTATCGGGATTTCATATAGAGGAGAGACATATATATATATATATATATATATATATATATATATATATATATATATATATATATATATGGCCAGTCTCCAGATTAGGTGCCCTGTATCTAAAAAAAAAAAAAAAAAACACTATATCTACATAAAACTTTGAATATATTTTGAAAAACGCATATTGTAATGGAAGAACTAAAAAAAAAAAATTAATACCACTAATTTTAATAAATAACTCCAAAAAAAATATTATAATCAGACGCTTTCCAACAAACTTAATTTTAAACATAACAATCCTATAAAAAAATAAATGTTTTTCCTATATCTTTTTCACATCACTTTAGAAACCAAAATAATGGCAAAATTAAAAATAAAATAAAATTAAAGTTAAAATTAAAATTGAAAAATTAAAACTGCATATAGTTTAAGAAAACCTGTCAAGTCATCAAAAAATTAATTTCAACACCATTCATCATAGAAGTGCGCGCGTGCGCGTATGTTCACCTTAACATTGAAAAGAAAATATTGGGGACTCATGACTGGGGAACGCGAAAATTTGGAGGAAATTATCGTACACTATATCATATTTATTATTACATACTTTTTTTATCCCACTTTATTTTATTTCTTTCCTTCATTCTCCATTACAATGTGCTGATTTCAAAATTGTATCATTCAGTTTTTAATAGCTATCATAGTTTTTTTTACATGCATGGGACATCTAATCTGAGAAGGATCTTATATATATAGAGATATATATATATATATATATATATATATATATATATATATATATATATATGAGAGAGGATATATATATATATATACAGGAGTATATATATATATCTTCAGAGGTGGCTACTCCCAATTTGAAAGTCCGCAATTCCTCAATTGCTGAATACCAAAATAAATTGAGGAACTGTAAAATTCAAGTATAATTTGAAAATGCTGTGGAATTAGAAAGCATGAATGTGCTTCCATATATCATTCTGTAGTTAGAGGACTCTACCAAAAAAATTGTATTTCAGTGATGCCAAAATTAAATTTTTACATCGCTAGCCATCTTTACACGCTTGATAGCAAATAATCAAAAAATCGTTTTTTTTTTCTTTTTTTCTTCAAAGGATCATGTTTCAAACAGGTTTTTTATTTCCGATGTAAAATTTATCAATATTATAAAAGATATTGAGTGTTACTATTGACCACCGATTCTCAATATACCGATAATATTTAGCTCTCGATTAGTCCTATAAAGTTATAACTGACATTACCATTTATTCTTAGCACCACTTTTTCTTAATTACAGACGTATATTTATTTCCAACATTGCCTTTTATCAAGTTTTGTGCCCCGACATTTGATCTGATTTTTATATTTTATCCCGAAGCGGTACTACTTCGAGAATAAATTGTGGTTTTTTTTTTTTTTTATACCCCTGAGAATGTGCTTAATCGGTAAATAATACATGTTTAAACATCGCTAGGTCAGTGGTACTTATTGGCAATTTACCATTTTAAACGTGAAGAATTAAAACAGGTGGTAAAATTGCATTAATAAGTGTCTGTTAGCTTAATTCCATTATAAATAATATATATTTTACCTATATTTAATATTTTTGTAATATATTATTATAATATTTATTACCATATTTTACCATAATTTATGAAACGTATCACCACCAAATTTTAGATAAATTGTATTGTACAGTCAACATAAAATGATGAATAAAATAATATAACATTGGTAAATTCCAACATCTAAATTCCTAAAATGCGAATATATATATATATATATATATATATATATATATAGTAAAATTCCTCGCACAACGGCGCAAATTGGGACCTGACCCTGCTAAAATGAAACACCGTAAGTGTAATTGGCGCTTTGAGCTTCAGCTGAAGTCGCAAGTAAAACCACCGCATCTAATTAATATATATTAAGAACAATAACACTAATTATAATACAATGATAGAAAAGAAATTTGTTAAATCAAGCCATGCTTAAATATAGATGAGTACATGATTTCCATACTGAAAGAAGAAATATAAAATGTTAAATACAAATATTTTTATTTTGAGTATGCCACTTCTTCGTCCGACCGTACAATAAAAATAATTCCCTTCGGCCAGACGGTGATAGTGATAGTTGGTGTAGAATCTAAAGATAGCAGGAAGGCTGCAATGGTGCTAATAGAACATACCAAAAAAAAGCCCGGTATCATTGAGTGCCCTTCTTCTCGAAAGTAGCACTTGCTTATGACATGCAATTTGCATTTGCTATAGCTCAACTTCTTTGACGATCTTTCAGAGTTTTATTTAATAAAATTCTATATTACGGTGCATACGCCTGCAAAAGTAGTTTGCGATGCATGACTGTTCTATCCCCGTAAGTGTGCTTCCTTCCACAACACCAGAGTAGTTAAAAAAGCTACCAAGCATTAAGCGGTAAAACAATCGCTACGAAAGTAGCCGCCATGCGAGGTGCTACTGTATATATATATATATATGTAGAGTATATATATATATATATATATATATGGTAGAGAAATTTTCAAATTATTTGAATATTTCCCAAACGAGAATCGTCATTAGGGAGTTGTAAATTATCCCAAGCCATCAGGCCCATGCAACCGAATGATATCCGCCGATAACCGATAGTCAAAAAATCCTCATCGATCGATAGTCGTCGATATCCCGCCTATCCTTAATATTGCCCGACGGGGAACAGATGGGGAGACGTCGACTGGCGAAATATCAAAGAGCCGGGGTTCGAAGACTTCCTCGAGTGGGGGAAGGTTCTACCCTTTCGCTCGAAGGTCGAGACCGGTTCTGCTGATAGGGCTGCCCACGAACGCATTGGTTTTAAAAAAAAAAAAATTTTTTTTTTGGCACCAGTCGGCACCCAGGGTAGACTGCCCCGATAGCAGGAGTCGGGTCTCTGGAATTTCGGAACGGTAAAGGGTAGGGACTACTCTCCCGCGGGAGTCCTTAACCCCATGGTATTTGGGTATCACGGGGTTCCTCCTACCACGGGAAGGGGAAACGCACTTCATCTGTTCCCGCCGCCTGAGCCCCTTAATGGGCCGTGATATATATATATATATATATATAGACCAATCACCACGAACAGCACGAGTCAGATCTAATACCCATCAATGTATTGTTTCAACGCACTGTAAAATTTCCACCGGTCAATTACTTGTTTTATATATATATATATATATATATATATATATATATATATATATATAGAGCAGTTATATATATATATATATATAAATACATCCCTAAATATTTTAAGAAGTATATTTTGTAGAGTAATTATAAGAAAATTATTTTATTACTTTATTATTTTATTATTACAAAATTCGCTTGCAAATTTTTTTTTTTTTTTTTTATAAACGTAATTTGGCAGAACAATCGAATTGTTGATAATCGTTCAAAATTATCGATTATCGGAAAAATATTAATGCAATCGATATATAAAAAATCGAAACAAAGCATCGATAGCTTATATCCCTAAAAAAAAATCCAGGTGCCATCGCTTAAAATTTTCAGAACGTATTTTTATATTTTTCTTTAAAATATATGCGTAAAATACATGAAAATCCGTAGAAAAAACTTCAAATAATTTTTTAAAACCATTTTTGTATATGAAATGTTTATAATTTTAATATACTATATACGTGAACTCGAGTCACCAATACTAGATAATTACCTTATTAACTTTAAACTTTTTTGAAAATTGAAGGTAAAGTTTTGCCGGTTTACATTAAGGGCCCATCTGCTTTTTTCAAATTTTTTTTTTTAAATGCTATGCAGATGCATTAAAATGAAGAATAAATTTAAAATAGGGTAATTAAGGAGTTCAGTTCATTGACAATTACAAATACTATTAAAACTATGGTAATATAGCAGAATCTGTAATAGTTTTGCAGGGGGGAATAAGCTTTACGTAATTATTGCATTGAAACTATAAACTTATAATCTACAAAAATTGTATCAAAAAATTCTTTAAAAGTTTTGGTAATAGTTTTGCTGAGGTGAATAAACTTTAAGTAACTATTGTATTAAAACTATAAACTTTTAATTTACAGAAATGGTATAAAAAAAATTCTTTGAAATTAAATTATTTTTATAAAAATTTCTAAACCACTTATGGGTCAGTAGTACAGATGCAGACCTGTGAAGATAAATATTGAGATGCCACACATTTAATTCATATTTTATTTTATTTTTTAATCTGATATATTACTCTGCAACCACTAAAAATAATTCACACATTTTGTTCTAGCTCTTAATGGGCCTATCATGCTCATGCAAAACCCACATTGCACATTAGGATTTGTCAATAGTACACACTAACTAGGTTACTACCAAAAGCAGAACTATAGCTAAGGTAGGCCCTATATATATGTTAACCACAGTAAATCTTAAGTTTGTCATACTAGTAGTTACAACATGCAGTTTTACCTTAACTCACTAAATACCTTCCCCCCCCCCCCATTTGGCTCAGTCAAAGAATACTACATGATGCCCCAAATCATCCATATTAATCCAACACTTTAATGTTGAGTGAGTGAGTCACACTCGACCTCCTCCTGTAGAAAGCCATTCAAAAAATTATCGCTATTACTACTGAATGAGTGTTTCCTTGCATCAAGATGCCATGCCTTCATTTTAATTTTCTTAGTGTCCCATAGTCTACTATAAAGAATATTGGTCTCTGTATTATAGATGTAAATATTTTATAGTCTTGTATCATGTCCCCTCTAAGAAATTGCCTTTCTACCAAAAACATTCCCATCTTCATTCAGCCTCTCATAATTCTTACCCTCTAAGCCAGAAATGATCCTTGTTGCACTCTCTCCAGGATGTCTTTTCTTAAATAAGGACCCCAAAATTTTGCACAATACTCTTAATACTGGCCTAACATAGCTATTATACAGCTTATAATCTACTTGGGGTTGTAAATAATTTATTTTACCTAGCATCTTATTAGCTTTATTCTTTGCTATCAAACACTGATTAGCTACCATACTTTAAGATTACTGCTCATAATCACCCACATCTTTTTCTTGGTCCACAGACTCAAGCCAATCCCCATTCATATCTTAAATCTTTTATTTCAGTAACCTATGTGAAGAATCTTACACTTTTTACTATTAAAATTCATTTGCCATTTATATGCCCTACCAAGAAGTTTATAAAGATCATTTTGAATCTTTATACATCTTATCATTATTCCTTACTGAGGTAGCCACTTCGGTATCATCTGCAAACTTTGAAACCTAACACATTTAAGTATGTGGTCTAAATCATTTATATATACTGTATGAGGAACAATAGTGGCCCCAGCATTGAACCCTGTGGGACACCACTTCACTATTTCCCATGGTGATATTGCCATTTAGTAGCAGGATTGGCACTGATTAAATCAAATTGATTCAATTGATTTTTTTTATGAAAAAATAATGATTTTTTTGATTTTTTGGCAATTTTTTTTTTCTAAATTAATAATTATTCCTAGTTATCTAACCTGATTAATGATAAGTATATTTGATCCATATAATAAGCAAATTCATTAATATAGTTTCAAATCATTTTCAATAAAGAAATAAATAAAATTAGATTACTCAGATATTATACAGTATATACAGTACATAATTTAAATAACTTAATTAAGCTAAATAATAATTATATTTACTAAACTTGTTATTAATTAGGTAATAATACGATTATTTACTAATTTTATCAAAATAATTAGAGGCAAATTTTGATTTTTTTGTTTTTAAAAAAATCAAACCCTGATTCTCCTTATGACTTACTTGTTCAGACAATTTGGCATTGATTTAATTAGATTTGGGCATGTTTCAACAAGGGATGGCACTGATTAAATCAAATTGATATGAAAAAATCATGATTTTTTATTTTTTGGGCAAATTTTTTTTTTCTAAATTAATAATTATTCCTAGTTATCACCTGATTAATGATAAGTACCTGTATATTTCATCTATATAATAAGCAAATTCATCAATGGAGTTTCAAATCATCTTCAATAAAGAAATATATAAAATTAGATTACTCAGATATTATACAGTATAGCTATATATAATTTAATTAAACTAAATAATAATTATATATATTTACTAGTGATGGGACGATTCCAAATTTCCAGCCGATTCCGATACCATTCGAAAGTGCTGATTCTGATTCCAATTCTTTATATATATATATATATATATATATATATATATATATATATATATATATATATATATATATATATATATATATATATATATATATATATATATATATATATATATATATATATATATATATATATATATATTAGGGGTGTACTAGAACTGAAATTTTTTCTCCCACCGAGCTGGAATCAGCAAAAATTCTCAGAACCGGAATTTCTTATGAACTTTCGTTTAGCTATAAAGAAATGTAAAAAAAAAATATTTTATATAACTTTCAACATAAAATCTTACATTTAGTACAACGATACCTCATCAACATATAGAAAATCATCATCAAAGGGAATATCTGGAAACCCAAAAATTTTAATAGTAAAAGGGAGAGTCTTGTATTTTCTAGAACAGGGGAAACCACAAAAGAGCAATAGATCCAAGCCGTGAGATAAGTGAGTTTTGAGGAGTTTCTCAACAAAAAAGATTTGGCATATCAATGACCCCAAATCACAGAAAATAATGAATTTTATCGCAATGATTAACCAACCATTCACAGTCACTGAAGAGCAGGGATTCATAGAACTTATTGCTCATCTTCAACCAAATTATCTTATTCCTAGTAGAAAATATTTTGCAGAGATGTTACCAAGTTCATACAGGAAATTATGATCAGCAGTATTCGAGAAGTTCTCTAAGGCTGATCAGATATCATTTACTACAGATATATAGAGAGCTAAATTAATCAAACGAGTCATTTATTTCTTTAACTGCACTCTTGCTTACCAGAGAGTTTAAAAAAATGGACTGTGTACTCCATTGCAAGTATTTCCCAGGTTCTCATTCCGGAATTAAAATCACTATGAGTTTTGAAATTATGATGAATGATTGAGAAATTCCTCCTACCAAAATCAATTTGATCCTTCGAGATGGAGCATATAACATAAAACTTGGAACTAATTTAGCAGGATACACAAGTTTTCTTGTTTTATTCATAAACTTTAATTTGTTATTAAATATGCCTTATTTTCTCAAAGAACAGTGTGAGTTTAATAAAGAAATGTAGGAATATTTGTACACATTTCAATCATTCCAGTTTTTACGCTGAAATGAACTTTAAAGAATACAAAGAGACTTGGATCCACATCTTTCAAGCCCACTTATGCCAATTCAAGATGTTAATACAAGGTGGAATAGCGCATATTTGATTCTAGAAAGAATTGAATGTTTGAAAAGACCTCTGCAAGTTTATATTATAGAATAATCCATCACTTGGTTTTGACTGTTATTGTTATACACTGGTACTTTATGAGCTGAAAACCATTTCATACATGAAACCTATAAGGCAAAATCAATATCAATTCTCCATATTTGAGCTCTCCAGCATCTCTCTCAAACTCTGAGGATGAAAGTAGAGTTCAGACTTTAAAAGAAGAGCTGAAGAAGCATTAGAGTTTAGATTTATGAATAAAAAGGAAGAGAAAGGAACAATAGACATATATCAAAACAAGATAATTGTTTTAAGTACTGTAGTAGACCCAAGATACAAACTGACTTTATTTTCTAATGAAATAAGATAATTGAGTAGAACATGGATGCTTGAAGAAATATGCAAATAATTAAAGGTAGAAAGTGATAATAGTAGCAGTACAGAAGAAGGTTCAGGCGATGAGTCATTTTCAGAAACGAGCATTATCTACAATAAACTTAGATTTGCCAAGTACCTCAAAATCATCAGGAGCATTAAGAAAAGAAATTACTGCAAAGTTACTTAGTTTTTATAAGTTTGAAGAAAGTGAAAGTGACAGCGAGTAGTCAGTGTAAAAGATAAAAAGAAAAAGATAAATTAGTGGCTCTTCAAAAGGGGTAAAGAAATTGAAATTTTTTTTACCAGAGAAATCAATTTCTAATCTGGGAAAAGAAGAATTACCTAATTGGTGGAAAGTGACCAAAGCTATTTTTGAAGCTTGAAGAAATATGCAAATAATTAAAGGTAGAAAGTGATAATAGTAGCAGTACAGAAGAAGGTTCAGGCGATGAGTCATTTTCAGAAACGAGCATTATCAACAATAAACTTACATTTGCCAAGTACCTCAAAATCATCAGGAGCATTAAGAAAAGAAATTACTGCAAAGTTACTTAGTTTTTATAAGTTTGAAGAAAGTGAAAGTGACAGCGAGTCAGTCAGTGTAAAAAAGATAAAAAGAAAAAAGATAAATTAGTGGCTCTTCAAAAGGTGAAATTCTTAAAGAAATTGAAATTTTTTTTACCAGAGAAATCAATTTCTAATCTGGGAATAGAAGAATTACCTAATTGGTGGAAAGTGACCAAAGCTAAATTTCCAAACATAGCAGTACTAGCCCAAAAATTACTCTCCTTTCCAGTCTCCCCCATATATTCAGAGAAATTATTTTCTTTTTCAGAAGAAGGAAATATATTTGAGGAAAAACGTTTAAAAATATCGCCCAATACTGGTGAACAGTTTTTCTTTTACTTCACCACAATTCGGCAATATT
Organism: Trachelipus rathkii; assembly: GCA_015478945.1. Lineage (NCBI taxonomy): Eukaryota > Metazoa > Arthropoda > Malacostraca > Isopoda > Trachelipodidae > Trachelipus > Trachelipus rathkii. The sequence continues at coordinate 77,733 of JABUQX010063941.1, forward strand.
TTTAAAAGTGTTTAAAGAAAGTTAACTTTATTATATATATATATATATATATATATATATATATATATATATATATATATATATATATATATATATATATATATATATATATATATATATATATATATATAAAATTTGGAAATTAAATTTGAATTTAATGAGAAAATCTTATAATCCTATATTTTGAGGTACTTGAGTAAACTTTATTTAAATAATACTGTAGATATGTAATACACTGTATGAATGCTACACAAGGCTACTATTATTTTTTGTTAAAAGATGAGCTATGGGTTATGTAAAATAAATCCCTTCCATCAAATTTTTCTCAGAAGTAGATTAGTAATTCCGGTTCCGGCCGGAATTTTTCAAAATTCCGGCCATCTCTAATATATATATATATATATATATATAGCATAAAGATTTGGTAAATATATATATATATATATATATATATATATATATATATATATATATATATATATATATATATATATTATATTTGACAGGCCCTCCCATGGTGCTGATTTTCAGCCCAGTGTGGCCGCCTCATTGTGAGCCGTGGTGGGTCCTGTACACTAAGTCAAAAAATATATATATATATATATATATATATATATACTCATATATATATATATATATATATATATATATATATATATATATATATATATATATATATATATATATATATATATATATATATATATATATATAATTATATATGCCTAATTTTGCTAAATCAACTAATTTTAAAAATTTAAAACCTTATAAATTAATGGTATAGAATTCTCTTATATTTTATCTTTGCTAAAGAAATAATTAGTTAATTACCTTTTATTTATTTAGCCACTGAAAAATAATAGCAATATTTAAAAATCTTACAATAAATGAACAATTTTGCTAATTTTTGTTTAAAAAAAAAAAAATCCTTCATTTACTAAAAGTAAGATCTAGAAGCAAAATTATTTGTAGTCAAAGCATGACTCTTAAATTGTAGTGCAAAAACATGAACATTTCTCCCATTTCTGCGTGCATCCAATTTTTTTAGGAGAATAAATTGATCCAACAATTCTGAAGAGTCTTTCACTTTCCACGGAAAAGGGGGGCGAGCTAAAATATTTTCTAGCAAGGACAGCCAAATGCTGTTTATTCGATGACCACCATTGGAAGGGACTTTCTGAATTTTTAATAAGTTTCATATTTTTATATTGCCCGATTTCTACTTTTATAATGTTATATCTTCAATTTTTTCAGTATATGTGTCTTTCTCCTTAGGAATGAGTTTCTTTGCTGTTTTTAAAGTCTTTTTCTCTTTAAATTAAACTTTCAAAACTGAAGTTAAACTATTATCTTCAGTATCACTTTTTTCGCTCGATTCTGTTGATAAATGAGAAGAATCTGAAGATTGGTTTAAAGTAGTGGAAACTGTTTTCCTTTTCTTTATACAACATATATCTTCACACATCCATTGCCTAAGAATATCTTCCACTTTTTTATTGTCCTATTCATCCTCAAGGAATGTAGTTTTAAAGCGTGGATCAAGATAGGTAGTAAGCACAAGATTCTTATCAGTAAATTAAAGTAAATGCTGAATCTATTTTTTACTGAATTTTTCCATGCTGATACTGTAGACCCAAGTCCCTTAAATAGTCCTTTTTTCTGACCCTTTTCAAAAAAACTGCAAATCACTTTCATATTTGGGATTATTGCCGATGCCATTGATTCCTTGTGGCTCAAGAAATTTGTACAATCAGCAAAAAAATTTAAGTTTTTAGCAATTTTTCAAGAACTTTCCGTTGTTTCTAAGTATCCAGGTTTTGAATGATCACTGCAATATGAAATGAGAGCCGTCTTTTGTTCAAAAATTTTTGAAAGCATATGATACTGGCTGTTACATCTGGTTTGTATATCCTGAATAAATCTGTGTTGTGGTAAATTAAATTTAGTTTGATATTCTTCATACTTGGCAATAGCTTGAGGAGAGTGATTAAAATGACCTACGATTTGTTTGCATATGGATATATTTTTTTCATGTCTTTGTTCAAATATGGCATCATTGAGAACTAGTTGCAAAGAGTGTAAAAAGCAAGTTAATGCCTGGAATCCTGCTTGTGTAACCCCTGCAGCCATATTAGGTGCGTTATCCCTTACTATAACATGAATTTTATTAGCAGGAATATTGAATTCTTCCATAACATTTTGAAGACAATCACTTATATTAAATGCTGTGTGAGATAAATGAAAAGGTGAAACTTGAAGGATAGCATTTATATTCAATAGCTCCAATTATTACAAGCCTACAAGGCAAATATATCACTGCTCACTTACGAGTTCACGGGCATATAATTATCAAAACATTGCATAACATGACTAATGAAACATTGCCATGACTGTCTGAAAATCTTAACATGATATCTTAGGCTCTACGTAAACATGCGCCATTCAATCCAGTTTTCTTTAATTAAATAGAATTAGGGAAGAACTGAAATTAAAAACCAATACAGCAGACTTCGAAATATTTTCTTTGAAATATCATAAAGATCGAATTAAAATTATTTTAAGATTGTATACCAAAGAATCAGTACAATTTTGTCGATTCCGATTCCTGAAAAACAACTGATCCTCCGATTCCAATTAATCGTCCCATCACTAATATTTACTAAACTTATTATTAATAAGGTAATAATTAGGATCATTTACTAATTTTATCAAAATAATTTAAAAGGCAATTTGTACCTAAAAAAAATCAAAAAAATCACCAACCCTGTTTAGTAGTACACACTGCCTTCTATTCCACAACCACTCTGTCTATGCCACATTGTGATAACTTTTGCATCAGCCTTATGAACATCATTAGTTAACTTGTTTACAATATTTTCCTTATTCAAACTTTATTTCAGTAAATTTATAGCTCCATTTACTTATTAAAATTTAATTTGATTCCCTGATAATAAACCCAGTCTTTTTTAACTTGTGTAAGTAACATTAGTATCTTTTTAGATTTCAAACTAGTCAACAAAATGCATTGCAAAATATTTACAAGAATTTCCCATGTTCTTGCAAATTCAAACTTAGTATTTGTATAGATTGAAATCAGTACATGTAGTTTACATGAATCTTTTAAATTATATACAGTATATGCAAGAAAATTGCATATAACAATGGCTTTTAAGTCAGTTTTACAATAAAAATGTATTCATTTAATTGCAAAATTGATTTTATGGTACACAGTAGTTTGACGCAAAATTATTGTAAAATATTCATAGCGGAACTTTGACACTGAAATTACAAATTTTTTTTTTTTTATGGATATTGTTTGCGCTTAAAGATATTTAAGCACAAGTTTTTCTTATAAATGCAGGAGGATATATATATATATATATATATATATATATATATATATATATATATATATATACATATAAAAATATATATATATATATATATATATATATATATATATATATATATATATATATACCATCTACCTCTTTCCCAAGATGGTAAGGTGCGTAACATGCATTGGAAACAGAAAAGTAGTATATATATATATAGTCGCATATATATATATATATATATATATATATATATATATATATATATATATATATATATATATATATATATATATATATATATATATATATATATATATATATATTTAATATAATATATAATATAAAAAAAATTGGACATATTTTAAATCTCAGCCTCTGCCAAAAAAACAAGTTGATGACATTTCATTATCAGGGCTTTGAATTACACACAGCAAAAAAAAAAAAAAAAATTCCTATAGGCCCAATCAGCTCAATGCCTTTCGCCCTTCTTTTACATAGCTATATTAAATAATCCACTTAACTATTATCAGAACATTACAGAGCATGTAAACATAAAAACCCCATTTAATTTTTTTTATATTCATTTTCTTAGGTGTATATTGAATAAATATCAAGACACAATGTCAGGATCTAAATGCTATAAATGCAATCGTATGGGACATTTTGCTAGAGAATGCCCAATGTCAGGAGGTATGGCTCCAAGAGGAAGTCGAGGAGGACAAAGAGGTAAGCCGAAATTTACATTTTTACTTTAAGAATATGGAAATAAAAATTCTATTGGCTTTATTAATTTTACCTTTTTTTCTTGGATCAGTAGACCTTTACTCTGTAGAAAAGTGCTACAAGTGTAATCGTCCTGGTCATTTTGCAAGAGATTGCAAGGAGGAGGAGGACCACTGTTACAGATGTGATGGTGTTGGCCATATTGCCAAGGATTGTGAACACTCCTCAGATGAACGTGAGTTTTCGGATGAACGTGAGTTTTTAAATTATTTGCTTTTGTTGTTTTTTTCCCACAATTATTGGTTATGGATACTACAGAACTCTTTTATATTTAGGCAGCAATTCTGCCTTTGCAGCCTCATGCTACAATTGCTCGAAAATGGGACATATAGCAAGAGATTGCCCAGAACCTGACAGAACTTGCTATGTCTGTAATAAGAGTGATTACTTCCGATTGAATATGAATAAGAGTGTGGAGGAGCAAAGGTAAGATTATTTATTATAATTATTTGGAAACATTTAATTCATAAAAGAAAATTCATTGAGATTAAAATTAAAGTTGTAAGATATAATAGTTTTATTTTGGAAAGGGTTTTGAAATTGCATATTTTAATTCAATACATCCCAATTGACAATATCTGCAGATGTGAATATATATATAATATATATATATATATATATATATATATATATATATATATATATATATATATATATATATATATATATATATATTTTTTTTTTTTCTTCTTTTTAATGACAAATATGTGGAATTGTTCATAGCGTTCTCATATGTGATTGATTTTGTTCATAAATAGCAGTTTAAAGAGTATATCTTCTGTCATGTCCAATTTTGATTTCCCACTGGTGCTACTAACCCTTGAAAAGAAATGTATTTTAGAGGGCAATCTTTGTGTTGTTTTTTAATCAAGGAAAACTTAAGTCACTGGAGAAAAAGAGATAAGGAAGGAATGTGAATAAATATAAACGCAAATGAAGGAAAACTTCGTTAGTAGTAGAAGTGCTAAAGTAGGAAGTAAGAATAATAGTGAGTAATAATGAAGAGGTGATGCAAGCGGTTAAAAGTCAAAAAAGAGGCTTGGTTGAATATGCTAAAAGCAATTGATAAGGTCTCAAAAGAAAGGTGTATGGAACGAGGGGGAGGTCAGCACGGAAGCACACTCCCTCAAAACTCGGGGAGGTACGCTATCCGGGCCACCCTCCTTCCTAACGTTCGTAGATTTCATGAGCCCATGCACCTGATCAAATGTAATCACAGGCAAAGGTATAGGACACCTGAGAGGAGGAGGAATGTCAAAATTGTCCAGGGTTGAGTTAGAGGAAAATAGGAGGCCGAAGAGATTGTTTTTTTCAGTTGGAGAATTAGCAACAGAACCATCAGATCGAATAAGAGGAGGAAAGGCAGATTTACAGAAGTTATTAGAGATGTTTTTTTGGCAAGAGGCCAGAAACCTTTGTCAGCAGGAGAACCATATATTTATATATATATATATATATATATATATATATATATATATATATAGTATATATATATATATATATATATATATATATATATATATATATATATATATATATATATATATATATATATATATAATCACAATATAAATATATTAATATAGATCGTTTTCGTATTCGTCATTTGTTCTTACGTTCGGTCAGGAATGCTTAAACAGTTTTAGCACGAATTTCATGCAAAAACGACCGCGATTTCTTACGAAGTTTAATTTTGTTTACAAACAATTTGAATCCGCTGTTGTGATGGTGCCCATTAATTTGTAATAAACGGAAATAAAAACATAGAGGGTTTATATTACAAATAATTGATCTACTATTGTGATGGAGTTTATCCATCATTTGGAAGAAATTGTATTTAAAGTTCATTTTATTAAATGAAACATTCATCACTTCAAACGGGCCTACCACGCCGCCATTTTTGCGTAAGCACATCCTAAATTCGACATTTTTTACTGTTATGCGCATAGTTTGAAAAAATTAACGCAAACTCGAGTATTTCTTAATTTTCTTAAGCACATTGTAAAAACGAAAACTACAATACAGCAGTTTTCGATTTTGTATTTGTGCTTACGAAATGAAGAAATGCTCAAGTTTGCGTTCGTTTTTGTCAAACTTAAGAGAAAATCGTAAGAAATGCCGAATTTATGACGTGCTTAGGCAAACAATATGAATGAATTTATGAATGTTTCATTCAATAAAATCAGCTTTAAATATAATTTCCAAATAAATAAACATCAAAATAGTAGATCAATTATTTGTAATATAAACCATTTAAGTTTTTATTAATATTTATTCCAAATCGATGTGCTTCATCACAACAGCTGATTCCAATTGTTTGTAAACCAGTAAACTTCGTAAGAAAACGCTGTTGTTTTTGCACGAAATTCTTGCTAAAACTATGTGAGCATATCTTACCGAGCGTAAGCACAAATGACAAAAGCCGAAAAAGGTCTAGGTCAACATTAGATCAGGCAATTATCGGACAAATTGCAAATGTTCTTCAAAATTTAAAATTTTCAATGGCTGTTTTCGAAAGAAAGCCACGCTACATTTTCCTACATTTTTTTTTAAATTCTCATTGTACTATTTATGGCATTTTTGAAAATAACGTAATTAAATAATTTTTATAAAAAATATTTGGCGTTTCCTTCAATTTTTTTTTACCACGATAAATACTAAAAATATTTTTTGATTACAAAAATAAGTTTTTGTTACCTAGCAAGAAAAAATTAATTTTGTTTTAAGTTATGGCGGCAACATTTCCCGCGAAAAGTATAGTGCGCGCACACATACATACACATACACACACACACACACACACACACACATAAATATTTATATATATATAACCTATATATTATATATATATAACATAATAATATATACTATATATATATATACTACTATATAATGGCTATATATTATGTACTATATATATAAAATACTATAAGTATACTTATATATATATCTATTATATCATATACCTATATTATATTGAAGACGCAAAATGCTTTTGCGCCTTATCGCGAAAAATTTTACCGATATACTACGTAAAGAATTGCCCGATACTGATCCGATAACTTCACAAACATCAAACCGTACCTTGCGTATCAGCCTGCCATCAACTAACTATATAATATATAATATAATATATATATATGCCTATCCTATATATAGTATATATATATAACGTGATATATTATATATATATAATACCTATATATAATAATAGTATATCATATATATATATACTCACTAACTAAAATACTATATCTATAGAGGCGAGAGTACACACAGTAACTCGAAGCTGGTTGAAATTAGCAACGCCGCCGCCCTCACCCGCGCCCAATTGTTTAAGGCCAGACTTGCACTTTCATCTGTATCTGCGTTCGATATATCTTTAACACGAACTCATCAAACATATACCAGGCAACAATATTACTAAACCAACCAGCTTTATCCCAAGATCCATAAACATGATTAAATACACACCCACCCTCATCTAGATAAACACATTACAGAATCCCTACTACTCATTATCCTTGCCCCGGGGACGAAAGAAATTGCCCCACACCGTATGTCCTGCTGTACTTATAAGCTCGACTAAGGCGCACGGCTGCGTAGTTGGGTGGCCTGCCCCCACTACCAATCCTATCTTCTTGCCCTAGGAATGCTGATGCACGCCTCGAGAGAATGCGTCGTGCATCGCCGCCTAAACCAGACTTCCTCAATTTTCGCGCGCAAATTGTATGCGTAATCAGCCTATGCCAAGGTACATGCGAATGCCATGAGCAATAAATGTTAGGAGAAGAGCGAGAGAGGGGATGGAGCTAGTTTGAGAAAGGGCAAAATTTGATTTGCTCGCCCCTAGACTGCAAACCATAAACATGCAAGAGGAGAAACAGGTGAAATTGAGTGGCCTCACATGCTTGTGTGCAACATGTGTGCCATGCTTAAGCTGTGCAATAGAATCGACCGAGAGCGGAGAGCAAGGAGTGCCCCTATCTTTGATGAGAACCTTGCTCAAACAAAGCTATGTAGAACTTTGGCCTAGTGTGGAGCCCCTAGATATCTAATGGTTAAATTTACAGTCTTCTCGTAAAAGCGCTCAAGTAAGATCGCCACCCGTCACACAGCGCCGCGATCATCATCACAATACTCAGGCTACTGCCCGCATATGCTGTGCCCTCTGTGACGCTATGGTCCATCTGATGGAAACGTTTGAAAGAGCCCTACGGATTTTTTGGTGCCATCAATACCTTGAATGATGCTGCTGGACTGGGTGCCAGCTAAAAGCGAGCTTCAGATTGAGTAGGTTGCGCGGACCTGACATGCCTCCGTTGATTAAGCGGGGCATAACAAAAAAGGAAAAGATACAGACGACGAAGGCGCACGCGCGGCAAAGGGACCGAGTGCGGGCACAACTCTAGCCCCCGCAAACACAAGATCGAACTGGGAGTCACGACGAGGCATGCAGCTACGAAGGCCAGGATGGAATTATAAACAGCGCTGGCTTTTTGCGCACCAAGTGGCGGCGAGAAAGATGAATGAGAAATCGGTAGCGAAGCCGTGATGAGTTTCTGTGAAGCAGAAGAGGCTACTGCTGTTGCTTAAGTAATACTTTCTTTAAACACAAGAGGTATCCATAAGTATACTTTAGAGCGTTGACTGCTAGGCTAAGAGATGAGCTATCGAAAGGAAAAGTATGGACTTGATTTTGTGTTGCGGAAGAAGGAGGATGTATAAGATGTGTTGGATGCTTTAAAGCAGGAGCGGGTTTAGCGAATGGGATTATCGCCGTGGAATCACTATATGCTTGCGCTTCTAATGTAAAATTAAGCTTAGTGGGGGCTTGGATGGAGAGGAAGGCTCATGATACGGAAAGGAAGTAGGTAAAATTAAGATGAGAGAAGCTAGAGTAAGCCGAGAAGACCCAAATAAGGAGAAGCCTATGTAAGAAGCGGCTCGCCTAGCTAAATCGGTTGAATCGGCTGAACAAGTTGATACTGCAAACAATCATCCCTGGGGGCAAAGTGAAGGAAGCAGATGCGTTTTAGCTAGTGCCCCAAAGGAGAGTTCGTGACGCATGTGCTAAAGTAAGTGGCGAAGTTAAGAATTACTTCTTAGACAGCGACATGCGGCTGAAGAATGAAGATGTATATATCTCTATAAGGCTAAAAAAGAAGCGTGTATTACTGCTACTAAAAGTCAAGATGATGCAAGGTATTCAAAAGAAATGATGCTTGCGAAACTAATATAAGGCAGAAAAAAAAAGAAATACTAAAAGCCTGCTATAACGAAGCCGAGAAAACAAGACGCCGTCTATATATTACATGCAACCAGTTTTTATATCGTTTATGGATGGAAATGAGGACATACAATGAGTGGCGAACGAATAGCGGAAGCTCTTCCTGGAAGGTAGAAGAAAGCGCGAAAACGTTTTTCTAAGAATGAGAGAGGTATATTAAGCGCGGAAAATGCTGCGCTGTTAGGAAGTAATGGTGAATAGACCATGGATGCTTCTTTTCGTTGCTCCCTCGATAAAGCTGATGAATCCACTATGGATGTTTTTGAGAGGGAGCTAGTGGAAAGAAACACTTCGAAAATCGCCCCAACTTAAATTAACTGAGTAATGATGAGAAGGTTCATTGTGAATGTGTTGGGTTTGGATGCGTACAAGAAGCGAGGGATATTGTCTATTTGCCGCGGTATGTAGTGGGTGTACGATATTTAGTAAGGCAGCCGACCGGCGGGTAATGGGCTAGAGCTTGAGAAAGTTGTAAGAAATGTTAGTAACTCGTATGTATAGAGTAGAAATAACTGTGAAAGATCAAGAGCGGCAGGCGATGGTGGATGGTATTTGATTGCGGATTTGGAAGTGACTGTAAAAAGCGTTTATGGATGTGTATAGCTTCTCCAAGCGATTGGCAGGCGAGAGCGGGGCGTAATAAGTACCCTTTTATAAGCGTAATAAATTAAAGAGGGGACGTTATAAATTTTATAGGCCGGGGAATAAAGTTTATTGAGTGTTGTAGGGAATAGTTATGCCTGTGCATTTCGCGTCGGTCTGAAAAAGCTCTGCGCGGCGCTCGCAGTGAACCTGAAGGAATCTGCCATTGGGTGAAAGAACAAGTGCGATTAGCGCATGGTTATGAGCGATTGTGTGGATCAACATCTTACATAAAAACAACAGGTCTGTACGAAATGAGCCTGCATGAGTCTTTAGAGAAAAAATGAGAGACGGACGAGAAGCAACAGCAATAAATATATTTAGCGGTTTTGATGTTCTTCTGAATCAGCACTGGTTAGCAAACTGGACGTGCGGAAGAGATCGAAATGGGAGGTACCTGAATCATTTTCGTCTGGGTCTTCGGTTTGTAATATCCAGTCGGTAATCCAATTCGCATTACCAAGACAGCAACCCTATATCAACACAAGGTAACTCTACTGGTTTTCCCCCAACCCCCCTCTAAAAAAACTGTGAGTACATTCCACAACATTTCAATTGTCATTCATTCGTACTTCTTTACAATATTTCGAGTTTCAAGCACTTCCCTGAAACTTTTAATTTCGTATAAATAATCATTGGAAAATATTTGCTGATAACTATCCAGCTTAAACCATATACCGTATCTGTCCAATGGAGTATATTGTATTTCTTACCTGATTTCTCTTATCTCCTTATGATCTTTTAGTGCTCTATCTAACATTGTTCCAATATTTAATTCCAATCAACGTCCATCCTAAGAACCCTTATTTTCTTTTTGCGTAATTTTATATTTGAAATCTGAAAATTTTTCTGACCTCAGAGGCTTATACGGGGCTTAAATGATTTATTTCTTTATTTCAATACTAAAATAACTAAATAATTATATCTTAGTTATATATAATCATACGTATATACTATATAATAATGATATTATAGCGTAAAGTAAATCACAGTCAATTCAATAGAAAATAATTATTATCAATAAAGGTCAAATACTATAAGTCGGTATGTAAAGCTAGACTGTTTTTCATAATACTGTAACTTAAATTTAAACGTATAAATTCTCATTTCTATTCGATTATTATGCAATATAAATGTATTTTTTACAATGATTGATATATTTTTTATTGGTAATAAACTAATAATTTATTACCAATGAAAAAATAAAAATTTGTTTCCCCTTTTGACAGTAGATATGTAATAATGGTCAAATACAGATAAGGATTTATTACTCTAAGTACACGCCATACAACAGAGTACTAAAAGTTTGAAAGCCTCGCCCAAATTGTTTATGATTACTTTTAATAAAACCAGTAGCCTCACCTTAAGTAAAATTTGAACGAGTAGTATAGAATGTATTGAAGCTTCTCGTCTGCGGGGACCTATAGAGTTGAGAAGTTAGTTATTTACATAATATCATACTATATTTATTTCATTATGATACTTATCAAACTATAATTTCCAACAAAAGTGCAAAATGAGTTAAAACCTAGGTGAAGAATCGGGATAGTCAATCTGTTAGTGATGATCTTAATGAGACATGGAGATCAAAAGCAATAGTGTCACAGAATCGATTTATCTATATAATCAATATATTTTTCATGAGTATAGGGCTTATTGTATAGATAGTGATAACGAGGGTTTATTTAAGAGTGTTGTTCAGAGGTTGCTGAGAATAATTTACGTACAATCATCCAATATTCGAGTCATTTTTACTTTGAGATATATTATACAATATAATATAAAGGATTATTAGAATACAGGTCTATAAATAGTATAAAGTATATTAAATATATATATAATACTATTATTTATAATAGTTATTATATAATACTAATATATAATAGTAATATAAATATTATTAGATATACTATTAAAACTTTATTATAAACTCATATAATATAAATTTTCCTATATTTATACTTCAATTTTTTTTTATTTTACAGTATATAAATTATAAAATATTTCATTATATAACATTTTTTGGGAGTTAAAATTCTATATATTTATATTGAAATTATATATTTTTAAAAAGATAATTAGCCAATAGACTCTCTTATATCAACTTTAAGAATATAATACACAAATAGTTTGAACATTAATATTGTTAACTTCATGACTTATGTGACACTACTCATTATTTCATAGATAATGGTGTTCTTCGTTAAATTTACTCAGTATACCAATCCGTGATCTCGTTAATATCATTAAGAAAAATACTATGTGATGAAAAGACTATTGAGATTGAGTAGAGTATAGGCGGGCTTTATTCCAAGTATGATGCATGCTCAATAATTATATATATATAATATATTTATATATTAAACATCATATAATATATTATAATTATTTGTTATATATATATATATATATCAATAATATATTATTAATATTAATATACTCTATATTATATTACATATGATATATAACTTATATATATTATATATATCATACTATATTGACAGTTATACATACATTATAATTATAACAAATAAATTCATTATACTATAACATATAAAATTAATAATTTTACAAATATAATACTTATCCATGGTATACTCTTATGTATGACATTAATAATCATGAATTAATCTCTCTAAAAACGATCAACGTACCGTATAAAAGATTGCACTTACGGCTAACTATCATTATTAAATATTTAGTAATCAGTACATATTATATTGAAAAATACTTTCATATAATCACTATAACTCCAAATACCTATATCTACCTCTAACAAAATCATAAACTTATAATATATATCAATTATATACACCTAATCCATAAATCACTAATAAGTTCTACCACCATACATTACTTACTAACTATATAACTCATTATCACCTATTCATATAATCACTACCGACATATAAACATTAAACTACTATTCCTATATTAACATCTATATACCTTTCATACCTAATCATTAACCATACTATAATATTTTAACTATATATATATAATTATAACTATCTAACTATCACTATCAAAACACTACATACCCTATATACATATTTCCTAACAACCTATCTCATACACCATATACCGTCATAATTAACCCTAACATAACAATATAATACATCTCCCGTATCTAGTGCTGAATACTGAATAATGACTCAATAATAAGAATATGACCACCAATCAAATAACTAACCCTATATAAACAATGCATGTCAGCCCGACGCAACCGTCAAATAGACCGTATCTAATATACCCCCATAAACACTATACACCTAGCATACAGATTCAATAAATATAATATACACTCAATATATCATAAAAGAATACATATCATATATAATATTAATTAATATATTAAATAAAATATAAATTAGATTATATTAAATTAATTATTATATTTATATATATAATAATAAATATATAATATATTAAATATTAACTAATATATAAATTATATATAATAATATAATATACTTTAATAATATTATATAATAAATTATCATCATTATCTACATTATTATACAATAAAATAAATAAATATTATAAATATATATATATAATATATATCAACTATAATATAATATTGAGTATATATATAATATTATATATATTATATATTTAACAATTTAATATAAATAATTAATATTATATCTATAAAATATAATATTAATTATAATATATATATAGTTAATTTACTACTAATTAATTATACCTATATATACTATATATATATATATTATAAGCTTATAGTATATATCTTAGTAGCCTATATTATAGTGATACTCATCGATTCTTAAACATATAATAAATAATAAATATTCATATAGTATTTTACACCTTATATAATAATACTATGATTTCAGTAACTATACTTACATCAAGGCTATGATATAACACCAATCTATACCTATCATAGTTAATAATTTAGTATATATTATACACTATATATATATAATATAATAAATATATATATATATTAATATAAATATATATAAATAATATAAATACTAATATTATATATATAATATATATATAGTTGTGTTAAAAAAATGGTCATATGTAGATCTTCATATTTCATATTAATTATTCGTCTTGTTTGCTACTTTAGCAATTTTGGGGCCCATTTACTCATGCAGTGGGCCCTACCCTAGCACCGTGCGTGGGTATCCCTGAGCGGGGCCGTTAGTATGTTAACGCCTCACGTTATACTTATAATATATCTATATATAATCATATAATTAATAACTAATATTTGATATATTTATAATATGTATATTAATATATTTAATATAATAAACTAGTATAACCTTTATATAATATTATTTACTATAGCGAGATTATAAAGATAATATGACGACATCTTTTAAAACCAGTTCACATATAATAAAATAAAAATCATACAAAATAAAATCAAATAAAACAACATATATATAACAATAAAACAATAGATTACTTACAGCTATCTCACCTCACAATAATTAACTTCATATATTAGTCAGTAGATTGGTCGTACGCGTATTATAACGGTGCTTAGCGTAGGATGAACAGATACTATTATAGCGTAAATTTTTGAAACTCGTAGTTAAAACTTTATTGTTCTAGTTTGTGGAAATGTAGGGTGATAGGAATCGGAAATATGAGACTTTACAAGGGGAACATCGTAATAAGGAGAAAAAGCTCTTCTAGAAACTAGGTACAGCAGCGAATACATGGTCAAGAATTATATGAGAATAAACAAATAATGGGAAGAACTGAATATAAATTAATTCATAAAGGAACGGTAGAATTTGATTGTCATTCAAATAAACTGATGGAAAAAGTATCGGGTGTTGTAGAAGTAGAAAGGAGTGTGATGAAGAAAGAAAACACTAAGTCGAAAATTATGAAACACAATAAATAAAAAACAGTAAAAATAAAAAGTATAGAAGGAGGTGAGTAGAGGGAAATCGTGTGTGGGTTAAGTGATTGTGTCAGATTAGAAAGGAATATGTACTCTTTGGGGTATGAGGTATTATAGCCTATAATGGAAAAAAAAATAAAAATCAAATAATTAGGGAGGTAATCAAATGGGAATAAAGAAGTGTGATAATATAGATCTGAAGTAATGGTACCACAGGTAATCTGCTCAGGATATACGAGTATAATATAGAATTGAATATACTAAGGTCGAATACATGATATACTAAGTCAGGTACAGGGAGGCGAGAGAGTGATTTTATTGTGATTTGAGAGTCAGTTTGTGTATATAAAAGCGCTATTATTAAGAAGGGTATATCAGTTTCTCACCTATACAGGTGATATGTAGAGGAGATGATATAATAAAGGCTGATAATTCAGTAGCTAACCGTCATTTATAATAGAGGGGTAAGTGAGAAATCAGAGAACTGTAGTTTTAGAAATTATATAAATCTAATATACTACGGTGGAAATTATAGGGGAATTAGTTTAGAAAGTGTTGTAGGGAAGTAACTAAATAAAAACAGTAAGTATATATTGCGTAGTTAACTTATAATTTATGATCGAAAGAGTGTAGATAACAGAAGTGAGTAAACCTTAACTGAAAGGACTATAGACAATTGGTTGAATAGAACAAGTGCTAGTTTAGGTGAGTGGTAGAGGATTAGTGTGTAGGTACTCTAAATCAAAATATTATCTTTTACATTTGAAAATAAGCTCGAAAATGATTGAGCAAAATGAGGGAGAGATAAGAAAATGATATAAAATTGTAAATAATATAGGATATTTATAATGGTATTTGATCAACAGTGAATAGCGTATGTTTTGTCAAATATTGTAGGTAAGGTATTAGTGGTAGGAAATTGGTTTGAATACTATAAAATATTTGGCATTCAGTTAATCATTATTCTTTAGTTCTAACCATTTGTAGTAACCATTATTGTAATGTTTTATGATGATTAAGGGATTACATTAGTCTGGGGAAGAGTATTTACTGTAGCTGTTCTCATTGGATCGCTTTTGGCGGTATAATAGCCGGTGGTAAAAGACAGGGTTGTGTTTAATTCCTACTGGAATTAACGTATAAGACATGAATCTTGTCTTTGAATCCAGTAGGTGAAACAGACGTAATAGAATTTTTGGACTTGGCGGAATGACTTCTCAAAGTCTTTGAAGAATGTGAAGATTTAAGAGATTGAACATAAGTAGGTTAATTTGACCAAAGATAACTACCTTTTAGGATTGATAGGCGTTGCGGTATAGATTTGGTCTTCTATTGCAACATGTGTTTGTGGGAGGATAAGAATTTCTGAAAGAGGATCGTTTTCATGGAGAAGTTTTGAGAAGATACGGAAATATGGATTAGCATAAGAGATTTTTGGTTCTAGTGAGTGTGTAAAGATGGAACGGGTGCTTTAACAGTAAAAACGACGGTGGATGATGATAAAGAGTAAGGAAGTGTGATGGTTTGTGAGTGGAAAGGACACATTCCTCAGTGCTCAAAGAGTTTATTGTTGAAGAGAATGGTGAGCCAGCTGAAACAAGCTGTCTGAGGTTTAAATATTCATGTGAATGAATGTGAACGCAAGCATGAACACAAGGGAGACGCTGAACGATGCAGAAGTACGTCAAGTTAGCGAAAGTTTGTGGAATTGGCAAGCGAAGGCCTGGCTGGCTGCCAATTAAATTATAATCGTTGGGTTTGAAGTGTTAGAAAGGGACTTCTAAAGTCTTCGCAGTAGTGCTATGAGGTTTTACATCATGAGGGTAGTTGTTTTCCTACCTAAAATAGTTTTATTTTGTTATATTTTGTTTTTCAAATAGTGAGTCAACCTAAAATGCGTATGATCTGGAAATATAAGAAAGTATATCATTATATTGAATCTAAAGTCAAATGTTAGTTCAGAATATGGTGAACAAAATATTCTTAGGGGTGTGCATAGGTGTTAGAAGAAATTGCGCATAAAGGTGTAGATCGAAACGAATGAACTTAATAATAAAGAGTTGCGAGTGTTGTGAGTGTTGTAAAGATAAGAGGGAAATGAAAGTAAATATAATGAAGTTAGACATGTTAGAGATGTGAGTTATATGGGTCATATGGTAAAAGGATTGCAATAATGATAATTTAATCGAAGTAAGTTGGTTTTATTAATGACTACGGATGTATACCCAAGTGGCTGAAAAGTAGTGTTTGGGATAATTATTCATATAATAACTGACGCTAGGTAATAATAACCAGTATTACAATCTCTACTTAGGGAAGTAAACCGAGAAAGAAGTAAAAGTATGGTATTTGAGAATCAATCAAATCTATATAAACCGATATCGTTTAGAAAGGATAAGAATAAATTTTGTGCCTTAGAGATCTTCTCATAATGGTAAAAGAAGTCAAAAAAGAAAGGTGTTAATAACACAGTAGTAGAATGGCCGGTAAAGGATTAAGTTAAGAAGTGGGAGTATTAAGTCGTTGTTAGGGGAGCCTACACTCTGGGCCTAAGAGGATGAACCCTTAACAATTGACAGTATATAATCTAAATAATACTCAATATAAGTCGAGAGGTCCCATCTCTGTACCATGAAACTTAGGTAGTAAGATTCTTTCTATCTAAACAAATAGCGATTATAATAATGATATATATCCCACTAATTATTGAGGATAACTAACCTAATAGAGGGGCGAGGTTAATAGGCCATTAACCGGTGAGCTATATAGTTACTTTAATAATATCGTAGATCAAATAGTAACTTACAACCAACTAATTGATTACACTAATTAGCAAGTGGCACAGTTACGCTTAGCACCTTTACTTAATATCACCATTCTTGGCGTATAATATAAGGAAGCATGAAAGAAGTAAGAAGAATATTATATATTATATATATACTAATATATATATATATTATATTATACATATAAATAACCTATTAACACTAACCTATAAGTATATATACCTAATTATTAGTTAAGACATATAATTACTATTTTACTAATATATATATTTCTTATTATAACTATGGCTATATGTTGTAGTATTGGGTTATTGTTGTTAGTATTATGTTTTGTTTGGGTACATTTGAGGTCTGGGTTGAATATTTAGAATAGTATATAACTAAGGAAAATCAAATATAAAATTAAATAAGTATATTTTATATATATACGATATTAAATATTAATAATAACTAACATTTATATATAAATTATAATATTATATATTTATTATTTTTTATTTAGTTATTATTTTAATATTATTTAATTAAATATGTACTATATATAGTTATAAATAATCTAACACAGATTAGTATTAATAAACTCTTATATCATAAACTCATATTGAATCATTTATCCCATATATATCGATAGCTCTCACCACGCATTTAATGAAGGATTGATTATGCTAGTCATACCCTCTCTTCCTGTCAACACCGGCCACCCTCTAACTGTTATAACAAACTTTTCGTCTCTGACCGAACAAGAAACGAAATGAATTTCCTTTAAAGATTCTATCCATATTTTCAACATTAGATTATATAGTTGTGGGTCATCTAGATCCGACTCTCTAATTTTTCGAAAAAATTAAACCGGCCATCGAATGTCATTATTCTTAAATTGGAAACCAGCCCATAGAACGAGATATAGGTGGTGCAATACCGCCTAAATGGATATTTGGTTCGCAGCATTATCCAGTAAAAAAATGTTTATTGAAAAAAAAAACTTATAAGCAAAGTAGCAGAAAACGGAAGGGGTGTCTAAGAGATGATCCACAGGGATAAATTATTAACGCGGAATGTATAGAAGAAACAGAGAAATTTATAAAATAATATTATTCATATAATATATTATAAATGTTATTATAATATATTATAATTATATAATAGATATTATATTTAGATATATATATATAAGATATTATTATAGATATATATATACGTACGATATATATAAATATATCATATATATTATATATAATATATATATATATATTATTATATAATATATATTATATTATATCTATATATCATATAAAATTCTTTCTAATGACAAACCAAAAATTTAAAATGTAGATTGGATAACAATATTTCGATGGGCATCACTATTCTCATGTTAAAATGTTATATATATCTTAATCCCTATCAACTTAACATTAATTCCCTGAACAAATGCTAGCCATTTACTGCATTGTTTACACGCACACCTACACTTCTCTCAATATAATATATATATTATATATAATATATTTATATATAATATATAATATTTCTGATTAGATTTTTTATATCTAAGACTTCCTATTTGAAGTTAAGATTTGCAGACTCATTGTTGATTTCTATTAAATTATATATAGAAAAAAGAAATTTAATTAGTATATATATATATTATATAATATATATATATATATATATAAATATATATAATAAATATTATATATATATATATAATTATAATAACTAAATTAATATATATATATATTATAGTATAATATTAATATTATATAATATTATACGCAAAGGAAAACATTTTTTTTTGTCCTAAATGATTTTTTTTAAATCTAACGCCCTTAACTTTTTTTTTTTATTTTTTTTTTAACTAACGATTTAAATTTTCAATCTATTTTATAACAGGAATATATGACAAGTGTAGTAGGGAGGTAATTTTCATCTGGATATAGAAAAAGTTTTTAAAACGAAGCGGCAGCAAGATACGAACCGTATTGGTATAGCCTAAAAGGTTTGCTTGTTTTGTTTTTTGTTTTTTTGTGCAGTTGAAGGTAATATCTAATAATATACTACTATATAAAATATATATATAGTATATTAATATATATTATAGTATATATTTATAATATATAAGTATAATAATTTCTTGATAAGTGATAAGAAATTACTAATGTAAGTGAAAAAATTTTCGAGAATTTTTTTAAGATTCTCTACAGAGCAGGAATATTTATAAAATTATTTGAATTTTAAAACTAATAATTGTCTTAAATGAAACGGTAAAGTTGATTTAACTTCCTGACACAAGTATCTAATTTCAAATAATTCAATAAAGATCCCGCTGATGGTGGGGGATAGAGCATTAAAGAAGGGGGACCAAAGAATTGGAAAGTTCAATAATTTTGTAAATTTTTTAGAATCTTTTCGATTAAAATTTGTATTCCACATCAAAAACTAAATAAAAAAGAACTAATAATACTGAATACATAAACTTTATAATCATATAATATTCCAGAATAAATAATCTGACTTATATAATTCAATAATAATCTAATACTAAATGAGTGGAGATGGATGAGGTCTTAGTTACCATAATACTAATATATATATTTACATATTATAATATTCTATATATACTATTAAATATATATTACTAGTTATTAATTCTATATTATATATATTAATATATTTATATTACTTCATATTATTATCTATTAGACTGAATAATCACTATACTTATATCTACGTATTATTCTAACTCTTTATTGTATCCCTTCGGGCGGCCTCGCGCACAACTTGGTAGTGAAGGGTTGTTTGTCCTCTCCGCAACCCCATTACTCTTTGTATAATAAATACAAATTATAATAAATACATCTCTTTTATCTCTCTATCTCTATATTCTATATTCATCGTTATTAGTTACTATGACTATTTCTTATTATTTATCCTTATATCGTATACCACTTTACAATTAATATAATATATAATAATATATATATATTATAATATTTATATAAAATTATATATATATATTATATTTATATTATTATATATAAATTGATATGGTCGAAAACCGCCCACCATATCTTATATAGTACTCGTGTATGAATTCGACGACTTTCATAAAATAGAGTGACAAGCTTCAACAATTACATTGAAAACTTCTCTAAATCTACGATGTACTATTCCCTAGCATCAGGAAGCTAAAAACAAAAACAAGAAAAGACTAGAAAATGCTAAGACATGAATGAAGAAGGTTATATAAGCATCCAAGTCTTTTGTAACTATTAACTCACGGCTAACCTTTGCTTATTTATTAGATTATTTAAAATATAATAAATGGGCGATATTTATTAACTTATATGAATATATATTCCAAAACATTTATTGGTGATTTTCATATTTGTACAAATTAAAAGCTTGTCACTCTGCTTGTTAAAAAGTAATAAATGAATAAATAAACTACATATGGCCCCAAGAGAGCTTACCAATTTTAGTTCGTAATTAAAAAGATAAGATTATATAAAAAGATAAAACAATCATGGTTCAAACTACGTGGAGTGGAGTACAAGACATGAGCCATATATAAAATATAATATATATATTATATATTATATAATATAATATAATATAATAATATATAATATTATATATAATATATATATTATTATTAATATATATAAATATAATAGTGATAGATTGCTTAGATGAGTAGAATAAATAGTAGAATAATAGATCAGCATAGTTATTTCGTAAACATAGTACGATAGATAGATAGAAATAAAAGACAATTTTGAATAGAGAGAGATAGAGAGCAAGAGAGAGAGAGAGAGGAGAGAGAGAGAGAGCGGAAGAGAGAAAGAGAAGAGAATTAATAAACTAAAAAAGTCAAGCCAAGAGATCTGACACTGCACAATACAATCGTTTTGCTGAATGACGTATAAATTTTAAACATGAAGTCGATTTCTCGAATTGTCGTATTCATAAATTGAAATGAGTTCAGTATATGAAGACAAAGAGGATAGATTCTTTAGATATGAACAATATATGTGTAGTGTGAGTAATAACTCTCTCTCTCGTCTAGCCCTCCAACCTTTTTCCTCAAAAAATGTTATAGGGGCATGTTGTAAAGTGCTGCAACGAATAATAGCTATTCATCTAAACAAAATTTGATGACGTTTTTTCATGAAATAATAAATCATTGGAGTGTTATTAAATAAAATTCAATTTAATTTATCTTGTAATTAAATTACATGTCTTACATGATAAAAAAAAATTAAAGAAAATAATGTTCTAAAAATTTGCTAGTTGTATAAAATAGTGGTTGCGCAAACCTGCAACAGCACGAGCCGCCCCTGATATATATAATTATATATACTATTATATATAATTATATTATAATTATATATATATATATATATATATTATATATTAAAATGTATATATATAAATGATTATAAATATATATATATATTTTAAAAATAATGAGTATTTATATTCTTGGCGTTTCTTCTTCTTCTTCGAACGTGTAAGACTTACATACTGGCGGTACTGTATTTACTATTGAATAACAATTTATCATTTAATAATAAATGTCTATATTGAATGCTTATCACTATGTAGTCAGAAATTAAACTTTGGATGTGTAGGTATATATATGACTTTCTTAAGTTTTTATCACAAGTAAATAAACATAAAAATAAGTTGTTTGAAATTTAAATTTGAATTTGTTGAGAATACACTTAAATAACTAATTTATTGGTTTTTTTTATTTCAGTTTTATTTAGTTTTTAAATAAATTTTAGTTCTTCTTCTTCTTTCAATCATCTCATTATTAGAAATATGTTTATTATTCTCCTAAGCGTTTCTCTGAACAAGAGAGCAAAATAATAAATTACCATTTAATAGATTAAAAACGAAATTGGTTGACCAAGCCATTTTACACTCTTCTTTAAAGTTGCTGATGACTTACAATCGTTGTGAGTCGTTGTGGAAGCGTTAGAAAAATTTTAATTGCCTGCTAAAACAACAGGGAAAAAAGGCGCAATGTTTTAAGGAAGTTCACTAAGGACACAATGTCTACATCTACCCTTGGTCCATATGATTTCTTCATAGATGTCATAATCCTGATTCTCTTCACCTTTCAAGTTCTCAATATTGAGTATAGTTTGGAGTGATTCAATTTTTCTGTTTGATTTTAATTGGTTGAATTTTTTCATTCTAGTGGAAGTAATACAGAGAAATTTTGGTATCTGTTGGTCGTCCAGAAAAACTGATATAGGAAGCGAAATCAAGTAGAAGTCTAGGTATGGATAAAATAGAACCTGAAATATCCTCCACGGAAAATCGGATAGAAAGAAATAGGTCTTGTAGCATTTGTAATATGGAAAAATCTAACGGCATTGACATCTATAAAAAAATTTCTGCAGTCTTGGCCTGTAAAAGTTCCTGAAACACGGACAGTGTTTTTCATAATCTTTTTATTTTTTATT
This sequence comes from Trachelipus rathkii, assembly GCA_015478945.1. Taxonomy (NCBI): domain Eukaryota; kingdom Metazoa; phylum Arthropoda; class Malacostraca; order Isopoda; family Trachelipodidae; genus Trachelipus; species Trachelipus rathkii. The sequence continues at coordinate 100,946 of JABUQX010063941.1, forward strand.
ATTTCAGGTATCATTGCCAATTGTTCTTTAAAGATATATAATAAAGCAATAGAACATAATATTTAAGGATTAGTAGTATAGTTAATATAGAGTATATAGGCAGGTTAAGTATAGTAGTAATCATACATAGCGTATAGGTGAGTAAGACTATATATAATAATTTAGAGGTCTGCCACTCTTCTAGTTATTATAAGTATTGGATGATTTAACCCGGAGGGCAACAGAATGAAACTGTCAAATTAAGTCATCTTTTTCCACATTTTTTTACCAAAACTAAACCATAAAGATTAATCAATAGAGATTTTTTTTTAAAGATATAAATCATATTTTTAAAAAAACTCTTATTGATTATCTTATTAGTTTCCTTCCACAACAATTACAAAAAAGAAATGACTATTATTTTTGAATAGTTTCATTTTGTGTTGCTAAGGGTAAAATCTTCAATATATTTTATTAGAAAGTATACATTATATAGTATTTATATATATATATATAATGTATATTAATAATATATATATATATTAATATACTATATATTAGTGGGTAGCGCCATAGGAGGCTCTGAGGCTCAGCCAACCCATTTATTTTTCGTATTGTTTTTCCTCTGCCATAACGTTAGTCAATTTTTACAATAACAAATTTGATTCCGCTTTTATCGTATTTATTAGTGAAAATTCCTAAGCCAGAACGAAAAGAACTTGAGGCCTAGAAATGTCTTTCGCCTTCGCCATCTTCGCTGTGGAGCTCTCGAGTCCGACTAGTGGATTTAAAGAAATAGGATAAGTGAGACTTGCCTTCTTTGAGCAATCTCTGCTTCTAGTAATGCAACGAATTACCTGCAAACAGCATTACTAGACGTGGAGTAAAATTTCTTAGCAGAGTGCAACTCTCTCTTCTCTCTCTCTCTTCTCTCTTCTCTCTCTGCTCTCCCTCTCTCTCTCTCTCTCTCTCTCTCTCTCTCTCTCGTCATCCTCTCTCCTCTCTCTCTCTCTCTCCTCTCCCTCTCCGTCTCTCTCTCTCTCAGAAAAAAGTGTAAATATATATAATATATAATATAATTATATAATATATTATATATATTATATAGTATATTATGATATATATTTATATATATTGACAATGAGGTTCAATAACTTTCAAAATAGTTGTGATTTCCGATGTAAAAAAAAACAACCACGGCACCGGATATTTAATAGATTGAGTTATATTAATATATATATAATATATAATTAATTTATATATAGTATAGTATATATATATATATCATATTATATTATATATATATATATTATATTATATATATTATTATAACACACATGTCTTGCCCCCCATAGATTTCTTCTAGAACCTGAGAACTATCGGTTCAAGATTATTATTAATCTATCTTCAAATATATTTAATATGTGTTGATAGTTCAGAGGGAAAGAACCTTTATGTGTTATTTTCTAAATGCGTTTTTAAGGTGTAGACAAAACACTACTAGCTTCAAAGGAATCGTTATAATATATATATATAATAATAGTATATTTATTAGATATATATATTATATTATTATATATATATTTATATAATAATAATATATATATAATAAGTATATATATTAATTATATATATATATATTATATAAGTTATATATGTATACATATATATTATTAGTATCATATATAAAATATATATATATATATATCTATAATATTATTATATATATATAATATATTATATTAAATTATATATATAATATATATCTTTAAAGAGAGAAAAATTTAAATAATATTATATCATTTTAAGGAAGGATTATATATAGGAAAAAAAATTATTCTTATTAGGAGAAAGAAAATTTTGTCTTAATTACGTATGTAAGGGTTTTCTTTTTTTTTTTTTCTCTTCTTTTTTTTCTTTTTTTTCCTAAATTTGTTCCTTTCAATCTAAGGGAATTTAAATTCTGATTGAAGAGGTATGTAATTAATAAAAATTTCGGGATATATATATATATAAGAATCACAGATATTTATATATAATATATATATTATATATTATATATATATAATTACTTAATTTATATTTATATTATAATAATATATTTTATATATATAAATATATATATATATATATATATTATATATTTGCTAATAAATATAGATGCAAAATATAAACCAGGAAGGCAAAAAAAAGCGTGCTA
>JABUQX010063942.1:0-20576 GCA_015478945.1 Trachelipus rathkii
TGTAATCCATTTTCCTGTTGAGCTATTGAGTAGTATATATATATATATATATAGTTTTTCGAGAGTATATATGATGATTTGATTGGCTTATTAAATCCAAATTTCACTATATATATATATATATTATATAAAATTAATATATATATATAATATATTAAATATATATATTATATATATATAAATATATATGTATATATAAATATAATTAATATATATATTAATATATATATATATATTAATATATATAATATAATTAATAATATATATATATACTATATATATATCTATATATTATATATATATACAATTATATTAATTAAATATATAAATAATATATATTATATATATATATATATATATAATATATATATATATATTATATATATATTATATATATATAATATTGGATGAACGTGACTATTAGATTATTATATATATTATATATATTATTATAATATATATATATACTGTATATATATAATATATATATATTATTATAATAATATATATATTAATATATAATTTTATATATATAATATATTATATTATATATATATATATATATATTAATATATAATATATATATTATATATAGTAATTTAATTATATAATATATTAATATTAAGATATATTAATATTAATATATATATATTTATATATATATATAATATCATATATATTAATATACTATATTATAAATATAATATTTTTTTAAATCTGTATAATTTGATTTGATCATTACCTATGTTACTTTTTTATTATTTCTAAATATATATAGCAAGAATATTAGTTTTCTATAGATAATGCACTATTAACCTTAAAAATTAAGTCTTTAATTAACAGTTTTATTGAACTTTTACATATTTGAATTTTTGTTTTTATAGGTCGCAGTATATCACTCAGTTTATTGAGAAATTCTCATTTAACACTTGCAGATAAATGAGTTTAAAACACATAAGTTTGTCATAAAATAGGACAAAAAAATATATAAATTTATTATATATATTATTATATGAGCATAGTCTTATTAATTTAATGATTATGAAGATATATCAATAATTTTGTATCTGGTATAAATGATGCTATCATTATCTACAGATAAAGCTGGATATTTATTTCATCCATTTAGGTATATTATCTAATATATGTTGGTTTCAGGTATCAAGAGAAGGAAGTTTCAAAGCCTAAATCTAAGTTAATGAAGCTGATTCATGTTACACTTTGCTTATTTTGGATCCTCAGAGGCACATGTATAAGTCTATAAGTTATTGCGACTCTATTGAGAGCGCGTGTTACTCTTCAGTTCTAAGCTGAACACCTCTTTATTAATTGGGGTCTCACAAAAGTTAAAAAATACGATGAACAACTTTAAGCAGAGTGTATATTTATTGTAACCATCATCAAGAGCAATCATCTTCCACTCATTATAGGGAACTTTTGTAATAAGTGGTTCATTTATCATATTCAAATATGAATAGTATTGCGTCTGGATAACTTTTGTTAGGCGATATCATTATCTGAGAGCACAAGTCCACAGGCTATTTTTTAAATAATATTTGTTTTTAATATTTTTTTATATTTAACTAAAATTAATAAACCCAGTTAATGTTAAGAACATATCAAATAAGAGTAAAGCTCTCAGAGATAAATGATTGGTCTATTGAGTTTCTGTGTTGTTTCTCTTTTTTGTTTCTTTTTATACGATTGGGACATAGCATTAGGTTGTCTGCACTATGACTATTTATATCAAAACTTAACACACAATAAGGATTTCAGATATGGAACATAACTATGGCCGACCTCAAAGTTCCTTGAGGCTGATGCTTTCAGTATAATATGGGAGATGTCGCAGGAAACCGTTAATATGAGCCTTCACCCTCTCACTACCCTACGGGTATTGGTGAAAAAATCGTAACATCTAAACATACTTCTGCTAATTTTCTCAAGTCTTAACAGAGCATTCTTACGAGACTTCCTAATAACTAATTTGTAATTGCTAGAGTGTAATTATAGCCGTTTTACAACACAAACTATAGTACTAAGGTGAGGTGAAGTTACCTAATAATATTACAATTTTTAAAGAACTCAGGTAAGGGATCTTGATTTACTCTATTCGAAACAGTATGGTATAAATTGAAACATGGGTAGGATATAGTATTATAGACCTATTGGTGTTTACCCTAAAATATCAAAACCTGCTTGGAGACTTTCTCCATATACCCCTTTATTATTCTACTAAAATTCCAATATAATATATATGCCAACTGCTACCAATTGGAGTATTTCCTACTCAATAAAATTATTAAGAATAATAAGTCTTATGGAATAACTTCTACTCATAATTAATATCAATTTACAAAACCTCTATATATATTTCGATTGCCAGTGAAAGTAGTAATCCACTTCATCTAAATTAAACTAATTTGAAAACTTTATTAAGAGAGAGCGTGGTGTGAAAGCTATATATTAACGTCATTATGTTTGGTTGTGTTAATATAAGAGAGCTATATCACTTAAGTGAGATCAAAACAAGTGAAAATAAGGTGGTTCTTGATGTAAGATTAAATACAACGAAAAAAAGATATGTATTTCTGGTAATAGTTCGCGTTATACAATTTTTGAATGTTTAATAAAATAAGTTAAGAATTAAAAGAAACTTATAATGAGGACCTTTACTATATGGTGTAATTATTGTACTTAAGCAAACTTTAATTATAAGACCATTGAGATTACTATCTTTTTTTATTTATTTTTAGGACAACGTCCAATGTTATATAGATATCAACACTATTGAGTGAGAGACAAAACTAGAGTATATAAATTTAAAGCATTCATTTCAGTTTAAATTAAAATCTTTAAAAAAAAACCTTAAGACACTTTTCTGATGAGACGAACATAGATGGAAGCACACGTGATAGATGCCGAGACTCCCGCAGGTTAGTGTTGAAGAGTTTTAAATATGAACTTGAGAAACCGGAGCGCGTATAGTATTAAGTAAATTATGAAGTATACTCTATATTAAGAGAAAGTCTCGAATTGGAGAAATCAAAATTTTAACAAACAAATATATATCAATTTGTTGCATCAGGCTTAGTAGAAGTTAACCTACAGTATATGAGTAGAGATTAAGTAAAAGCATTATTTTTAATTATTTATTATAATTAATTCATCTATTATTTATTAAATACACTTGTATCCACTATACGATTTTACCTACATTCACTGTTTGTCAATTATATTGTCCATTTCATTGTTTAAATGAATAATGTGTTAAAAAATTATCAAAAAAAACTGTAAATCTTTCACGATCATACATACTGAGAGAGTCACTAACAAAATAGATAAATCTCTCTCTGTGTCCACTCGTATATTATACTTCTACTAGTGCATCAAAACTATCAAAAATGATAAATAATAATGTTCCCGTCAATAGATTACATTATAAGTTTTGTTATACACGAAAATAAACTCTAAAATATTAATAAATTGTTCCTACTAAATAATATAAATATATATAAGTAGCATACAGTACCTTACATATTACACAACATATCACAAAAATAATTATTGACCAGTATACCTAAAAGTAAATTATCTATACGTGCCAATCTAACTATTAGTTAAAGTATGCAGGATAAAATGAACAATGAGTTTTGGTTAAGATTTATGACGTCTTCATATGCTGAGTAGCGTACTTGCGAGTCATTGATTCTGGTCTATCTAATGATGTATTTTTAACCGTGATGTCTTTGTTTTACGAACTCTTGTCTTTAAGTTTTCCACAAATCTTTAATTCTATTAATGTGCCCTAGTCGTTTGAGATTAATAATAATGTAATTTCTACTTTTTTATCACTATAAAGCTTGAATTTTACTCCGTGCCTTTATAATAATCATAGGTAATAAAAAGAGAAATCTATATTAAACGGATAATTATTTATAGCATATAGTCGATCTATTTATAGCTTATTGTATTTGTTGTTCATTATTTTTTTGTATCACACTTTCTCTTTGTTTAAACGATTAGATAGCTTTATCAATAGAATAGGATTTTAGTCTTATTCTCACCCTTTTTAATTACACTCACTCACTTAGGTTTTAAATTTAAATTTTGAATGGTTTTACCATTGCCGTTATTTATTCCACTCTACGCTTTCATTAGGGTCATTATTTCTCTACACTACACTTTGACGCATATCGGTGTGTGAGAGTCTTTAGTTATTTAATGCATTTTGGATTTCAATTGATCTTTGTACGTTGTTATTCGTGCGTAAAAATGACGTTATCTAATGCTGCTTTTAGTTTAGTATGGTAGACTTGCGAGTGTCAGTTAAATAAATTTACTGAGATATTTCTGAAATTTATTGTTTGCGAGACATGTCTTTAGAGAGTGTGTCGCTGAAAGTTTTTATTACACACAATATATGAAATTATAATAATTCAATTTCTATCAGAATATAAACTTGTTGTAATTTAGTTCTGTTTGAGAGGTGGTCAACTTTTTTTATCACGAGTGTGTCTTATCGATTTTTTATTTTGTCCTGTACTTTGAGCTTTGACATCGTTTTGTTTGTGTGTGCGACGATTAGCGTGTTGTGGCGACTGGCCAGGTGTGCGTAGATGCGCGCCTCTTATCGTCGGACTTCTATCAGCCCGCGGTTCATTAAAGACTAACCTCCAGTTTGCTTACGATGGGAACATCTCTCCAACAATTTTACCCTCACCATCTAAACCCTAATTCTTCTCTCGACTATCTCGTCTCGAGTAATTTAGCCAATGGATCTCTTATGTTAATAAAAATTATTCATTGGCTCTAACTAACTCGTTAATGCTGTATACGCTAAGAGGAAACAGATAGATGTAACGCCATAGTGGGGATTCCGATCGTGACAGGAGTGAGAGGTATGATGCGTATGTTACCAGTGAGAACATTCAAACACGTCTCGTGAATCTCGAATCTCCTAGTGTCGATGTTTCTATTGGCTTAAAATCTCTTTCTCCCTGGTTTCTACTACAATAGATCTTGTGCTTCTAGCCTACTCTATCCTAACAGACAAACGATTTTCCACGGCTTTTTTGAATATCTTACTAATTCTCACGAGACCTGTTCTAAACCTCTCATCCAAATACTGGAGGTGCCTCTATTTAGGCGGATTTCAATTGACAGTAACAAGTGGAATGGTGTGGGGTCCTTCTCATACCGAGTTTAGGTGGAAGGAGGCGAATCATCAGCATGTCCTCAACGGCGATCTGGAAAACAGAGCTCAATTAAAGAACCGCCACACACATTCGGTATCGTGCCGTGGAGTCTAACCAATTCTGAAGGAGCAGCTTGAAACTATGTTTCACCAAAACTATCCCTTCTCCTCTCTTCAGAAATACACCACTTTTTCGCTCCTATCGGTAAATCTGACCATAAAGTGGAGTTATCTCTTTAATCTTTACCTACTTTCTTCTGCCAACAGCTCCTCCTGCCCTACTCGTGTTATTATATACTGGGACTTTGATCGGGCCGATTGGGGAGCCTTGGCGCCTTGCTCAACGCTAAACTATAACTCGGAAATGACTAGCTTTGTTCCGGTGACGCATTTCGACTTCTGCCGATAAGTGTGGGAGCTGTAATCGTTGAATGAGCAGTTCATTCCTCTCTTCGACTCAATTTATCTTTCTTCCTCATAATAATCATGGTTCGAGTGCTTGTTCTCTGGGCATTCAGGCGTAGGACAGGGTATCGGCGAGTGGGAAATTTCTCAGTTCTCACCTATTCACTGGCCGTGTAATTTTCATTCTGCTAGAAATCGTTGCAGGGATCCTCTTCGACGAGCAAAGCGGGCTTTTCATCAAGCTCGGAAAGTGCGCTATCTCCTTGGTCTCCTACTGACGAGAAGTCTTTCCTGGCCTCGTTGCCAACACATCTCTAACAATTCTGGTAAACTCTCTGTCTTTCCTCCTCTTTTCGCTCTGATCTGGTTCTGTTGCTAATTCTCCAACTGAAAACGCCAATCTCTCGGCCTCCTTTTTCCTCCTAACTAATCAACCTTGGAACAGTTCTTCTTGTCTGGCTGCATTCCTCCTCCTTCCTCCTTCTCCTCTCAGGTGTCCTATGCCTTGCCTGTGATTACATTCGATCGGTGCATGGGCTCCTGAAGTCTACGAACGTTAGGAAGGCGGGTTGGCCCGGGATTCCTCCCCGAGTTTTTGAGGTGAGTGTGCTTTCCGAGCTGGCCCCTCCCCTCGTCAACTATATTCTCTTAAGTCTCAATCTAACACTTTCCCTCAGTTTGGAAGCACGCACATGTCCACGCGGTGGAGGTTCCGAAAAAGGAAGCCGCTCTGATCCGTCTAACTATCGCCCTATAGCTTCTTACTTGTATTCTAATCTTAGATTTTGAAACTCTCTCACTCTCTACTTCTTATAGAATCATCTTAGAGTCCTCATTCACTTCTTTCCCGATCGCCAGTACGGCTTTCGGCGCTCGGGTCTACTGGCGGATAAATATTTTCCTTAAATATCTTACCATTATTAATGGTTTTCCGCCGTTCAGGAACTACGGGGAGAACTTTGCGTGGTGGCGCTTGACATATCCAAAGCATTTGGATGGGTATGGCATGCGTCACTGGCTCTCCAAACTCCCCTCCTTTGGGTTCCCTCCCTTCTCTTTGCTTACTTATGTCTAGTTTTTCTTTCAAATCGCTCAATATCCGCTGTTGTTGATGGGGCGACTTCTTTCTTCCCTGTCAATCAAATAGTGGTGTTCCTCCTCAGGGTTCTGTCTTATCTCCTACTTTTATTCTTGCTTTTCATTATGATCTTCTCCCCTGCACATCTAACTCTATTTCATCATATGCAGATGATGCGACCCTTCATTCTTCAACTCATTTCAATTCTGCTGCTTCTTTTACTTTCTAGAACTTGGGCTCTCGTCTTAATTTTCCGTTCTATTCTCGGCTGATTCTGGGGAGGAGGAGTGTGCGGGGGTGGGTCGTCTGAACGCCTAAATGAAATTCAATTCTTTAAAAACTAAGCGTTCTACATAATTCCCTCTCTAGACACCTTCACCTTTCATATCTCCTTTCGACGGTTCTCACTCGTCTATCCTGTTGACAATATAAACATCCTTGGCCTTAACATAAACCAATAAAATGTCTTGGAAACCTCACATCACACGGTTGCACTAGGGCGGCCTCAAAGAATTTTAACTGGGAGTTCTGTTTTCAAATTTTTACACTGTTCAATTCATTGCCTCCAGCCTTAAAATAAAACCAAAGGTGGGGGGCCCCCCCCCCCCCCCCTTATCCCCCTTGTATGGGTACTGCTCTCATATCTGCGGGGGGGCTCTGGTTTCACCCCGGCTTTTGGATAGGGTCAGTCAACGGCAAAGAGGCTTATAAACTGTCCTGTACTTTCCAGTTTCCTTGACCCTCTCTATCTTCGCGGCGCGATGTTGGTGCTTTATCCTTTTTCCTATAGGTACCCGCAGCGGCAGGTGCTCGGAGGAGTTATCAACTGCAGCGTACCTCGGCACCTTTTACGTCGCCTCTGAGAACTACGGGGTTTCTGTGGTCCTGCACGAATCGAGTATTTGTGTTTGATGTAGGGTAACTCAGGCTAGTTTGCTGCGGTGCTTCCTTCTTTCCTGCCACATCTGGTTCTGTGGAATCTTCTTCATCTTCCCTGTGTTTTCCTGCGAATTTAATCGTTCCCCCACTTGTAAAGCCTGCGTCTGTGCTCATCTCCGTAATTTATTTAGTTGTTAACTTCTGAGGCGTGTAACACGCCCCTCCTTGAGATAACGGGCTAACACGTTCAGTTCACGTTCGTGGAGTTGAGGGTGGTGTTCCAACTGTAGAAAAAAAAAAAAGAAAAAATATATATATATACAATATATATCAGGGGTGATTCAAAACCTCTAGTGCGACAATCGGAAGGGCTGATATGAGGCAAACGATAAAAGGGAAATTTATTGTTATAAATAAAGCTACATCGCCTGTGCCAAATTATTGCTGTCGGACTCTACCAAAACATTGCCCTAACTGTGCCTGATTTGATCAAACGCTGTGAATATTCGCTGAATAAGTTCCTCTCTTGCGTTGACTGGTTAATGTACACAACACTCTTACACAATGACCCCAAGAAAATAGGAGTCTAAGGCGTGAGGTCGAGTGGTGAGGGCCCACGCAACAGGTCCCCTCTCCCTATCCAACTTGTCAGTGTAGACTCTGTTCCAGATGCGCCCGTAACTTGGTGGCTGAAGTGCGTCTGGAGCGCCAGTCTGTTTGGAACACATGTCTCATGCGAGGTCGCAACTTGCAAGGGGTATGTCGTCCATGAGCTGCGGAAGCCGTGTTTCTAGAGTAGTTTGCCGAGGTACGCAGGTCCATCGGCCAGAACGGTGTTGAATGATGAAGGTCACAGCAGATATCCTCAAAGAATATTCCACCCCAGATGTTCCACGCTAAATTTTCGCCTGCGTGAACGTCTGATGCACATTGCCTGTGGATTGTCCTCGTCCCCATAAGTGGCTGTTTTTTGCTGTGAAGTGCCATCACGTGGAAGCACGCCTATTCGGTAAACAAGACAATGCGGCAGGAAAGGCAGGATTATCGATGCTAAGTTGCAGAAACCACCGGGCAAAGTCGCACACGGGGTGGCGAAGTCGTTTGGGGGCCAAGGTCCTTGGTACTTTCTGGTAGGTGGTTATGCACATGGAGGCTTTGCTCCTTGACAAGACCCGAACCACAGGGACGACTGATTTGAACCCATGCATGGGCAATGGCGCGTGTGCTATTCGACGGGTCGTTGGCGACTCTCTCAAGCACGTGCGTTCTTCAAACACAGGAGTCCTCGTATTATGCGGTTTTCCACCAATGCCCCGGGGACGAAGGGTCCCATTATCTCGAAGGTGATGATGAAGGCGAAGCAAACATTGTGTGGTTTGGGTGATTTCTGTGTGGACCGTTCCCAAGGTACATGAGGTGCGCTCTTCGGTGCGGATTTTCCGTTCGCCGCACCTGTAACAAACACGCATTGATCAATGGTCGGTTAAGACACGGTTTGAAGAGTGGGTAGTGGGATCCATTCGTGAATCGATGCCGTAGATTTTAACTGAATCAACGATGAATTGGCAAGGTAAAGGGCGGAGGTGAGGTTATTGCCACGTGTTTCCGGCAAGGACCTTTACGTAGCACACATGTTCCGCAACATAAACACACCCTATTTAAAAAATTTTGGTACGGGAAAAATTAAGTAACCTAAATCGTCGGTAACCTTCATGCGAACCGTACACATCAAACATAAATCTAGTGTAAACCCTTCAAGCTCCCCGTAACCTATCGAAACGACGTCCAGTCAACATAGGTTATTTGTCGCAGAGGTAATCACCTGTATATATATATATATTTATATATATATATATATATATATATATATAATATATATTATAGTATATATATATAATCATATATATATATATATATATATAGTATATATAATTATTATTTATATATAATAATATATATGAGTGATATTATATATATATATATATAATATATATATTATAAGATAATATATATATATATTTATATATATATATATATAATATATATATAGTATATAATATATATATATATATATATATAGAGAGTGAGTGGTATATATATATTATTATATATTATATACTATATAAAATATTAAATTCAAAATTAAAAATTTATTTCCCATAAATTCCCATGATAAAGATGCCAAATAATTTTATTTTATACTGGCATTTAATCAAATTCAAATGTAGAGAACACATCCTCAACATCCTCATTTTTGTTTAAAAAGAGGATGCGGATGTGCCGTAGGGTGAGGATGCGGAATCGCGGATGCGGATGTCAATCTTAAGAGGTGGCGGGGAGTGTGTGCCGCAAATGTGGATTGCCGGATGCGGATGTATGGTCCCATCCGGGGCAACCTAAATATAGAGTTATTCAAACGCGGTCTCGGAGTGACGGGTTTCTTCGGTGATAGCAGTGTTCACACAACAAATTCTATTTTATTAATAATATGTATATATTTTGAATGCTTAGTCAAGCATATGACCAAATGGAAATAAATAAACATTCACAAAATTTAAGAATACTAACACAGGCAAATTTTTTTATACTTTGACTGACACCATTCTTGAATTTAATTTACTTTGACTTCGCAACCATTTTGAATAAACATTATATTATTATAAATTAGAAGATCCCGTATATATATAATATATTTAATATATATATATAGCTTAGTATATATATATATATATATATATATAATATTTTATAATATATATTATATATATATATATATATATATAATATATATATATATATATATATATATATATATATATATATATAATTTTATATCTTGTTTTATTCAGTGCGAGGAAAAAAAAAAAATAAATGGAAAAAAAAACACGATGATGCTTATTTAGCTTTAACCTGTATGTATTTAGCAGTAAGTCGAAGAGCATGAAATGTAAGTCAAATGAAAATTCGCCTCTCCACACCTTCCCTTCATATTCTTAAGTGGAGACGATCGCAGTCCAAAAAAACGCCATAAGGTTTTCAATACCTTCCGAAGGTCGCCCACTATGGTATACACAATCGTCAATGTAGGATTCATTCCTGGTGCAGGCACACAACTATCCTTCCTCCTCTACAAAACCCCCAATTTCACGTCCTTATGAATCATATTCCCTAGCCTTTGCCAACACATGTTCATTCCTTCAGACACCTTTTTACTGACTAATCCAGCTATTCTTTTTTCCGTTCTCCCCCAGCGCCGGTCGACTTCCCGACCATACTCCTCCAATGTTAATCATCCCCTTCATCAAGCTATATTCCAGTTTATTCCTTTTCTATATGTACAAAAACAGCAATTACTTAACCTCCGTTTATTCCTTCACTTTCGCCTTTCGCACATCACAACTCCCTAGCATGGTTCTTCTCCTCTATTTTCTAAATTCCTTTCTTACTTCTTAAAAATGGCACTAAGATTAATCCATTTGAAATAGATTTGGGAAGCTTTAGATTCTGTGCTTTTTTATTCTAACGCCATAAGAAGTCTCACTAATCTTTGCATTACACTTTGGGAATACCCATAATTCGTGCAAAACCCAAACGCTCTCAAGACTTATTCCTTTTGCATTCACTAAGGATTTAGTTGCATTGCACCTTTTTACCATTAAAACTTTCCAACCACACTCCTATACCTCATCCGTTTCCCGTTTTCATCCAACATATAGCCTAAACTATCTAAAAACGTCAGATACTGTTTTGTTTTTCAATTGCTCACACATCCAACATGATTTCGCCACCGCGGACTCTCCTCACACATTACCATTAACCTTACTCTTATCTATATTTCTTTCAAACTCTCCTTTGCATACCCTGCCAAACCGCTCCTACAATCCTCTCAAAACACTTTCTTTCAGATTCGCAACAAAACCAAATCATTCACGGGTCCAATAAGCGGTCACCGCTCCATAGCTGTCTCCATTCACATCAGCTTTAATGCACTCCCCTCCCGACACTACCTCTTATTCTTTTTATCACCCCCATCAACTACCAATTTAAATAGTCATAGAGACATAACACAATTACCGACCACTCAACGCATTACTTTTTAACCATTCACTTTCCCCTCATTTACTTATTCTTACACATTTTTTCATACGAATTAACATACTTTTGATTCCATTTTCTGAAAACCTACCAACAAAATGACCTATATCACTAACAACCTGCCACAGACTTCCATATATAATCCTGTCCGTTTAATATTATCCTTCTTCTCTCTCCTTTTCTCATTCATTTTGTTTCAATGTAAAAATTTGATCTAGCATCCTCCTACCACTTCTAACGCCAATTGTCTCACAATCCACTAGAACGCACTCTTTTAACCAAAATACCAGCATATATATTCCCTACAACGCTACAATAAAATTAATTTACCTATAGTTCCTGCAGTTTCCTTTATCTCACTTGCATTATATAAGGTAGCTACTCTCCTCCACCCTCCGGAATCTCTCCACCAGAAACGCTTTGTTACATTCACAACTTGTATATCCAGACTCACAATCTGTCTCGCCTTGATGTTTAGTTCATTCTTCACCAGTAATTGTCCATCTATACTTGCTGGAATGTTATTTCAATCAGTTTCTTCAACTTCCTCCTAAATCCAATATACCCTATCCCCTAATAATACCTATTTCTTTCTCACAGCCATCAACTCACACACATTTTGTATGATCTTTATCCCCTTGTCCATTCAATATCAGCTCTTTGTTACTACTGCCAATGTTATTCAGATTTTCAAGTGTTCCCTCCATACTCTCTTCAAAATAATCCATTTCACCTCAAGTCGCGAAAATAGCAATCCCCCCCTATTCATTCATGTATCTATGTATATTTACCGTTAGTGTGTCCCTACTCCACGACTAATCGAAATCTTTTCACTAAGTTCCCCATTCCCCATTCCCCATTCCCCATTCCCCATTCCCTCCCCCCAAATATCATTCATGTTTCTTTAATTTTAACTGTCTACGAATGCACTTTGAGGGCCCCATATTTAGAAAACCACTTCACCAGCTCTTTCCTTTAGCCCAAGAATAAAATCCCTTTCGGACAGATGTTTCTTTTCGTATCTAAGCTACTTTTGAAAAATTTGATAATTTTCAATGAGAATCGTATTGTGTGGCTCACAGTACCGTTCCAAAAAAGAGCGCATCAAATGCCAATCAAATACTGATCAAAAAGCGATACAAAAGCTATCAAAAAATGATCAAAAGCGATCAAAAATCGATCAAATAGCAATGAAAAAGCGATCATAAAGCGATCAAAAAAGCGATCAAAAAGCAATCAAAAAGCGATCCAAAACTGACCAAAAAGCGATAAAAAAAGCGATCAAAAAGCAATCAAAAACCGATGAAATACCGATCAAAAAGCGATCAAAAAGCGATCAAATTCCAATCAAATACTGATCAAAAAGCGATCAAAAAGAGATCAAATGCCAAACAAATACTGATCAAAAAGCGATCAAAAAAGCGATCAAAAAGCAATCAAAAACCGATGAAATATCGATCAAAAAGCGATCAAAAAGCGATCAAAAAGCGATCAAAAAGCGATTAAAAAACGATCAACAAGCGATCAAAAAGCGATCAAAAAGCAATAAAAAATCGATTAAATACCGATCAAAAGGCTATTAAATGCCAATTAAATACTGATCAAAAAGCGATCAAAAAGCTATCAAAAAACGATCAAAAAGCGATCAAAAAGCGATCAAAAAGCGATCAAAAAGCTATAAAAAGCCTTTAAAAAACGATCAAAAAACGATCAAAAAGAAATCAAAAAGCGATTAAAAATCGATCAACAAGCGATCAAAAAAGCAATCAAAAAGCAATCAAAAAACGATTATTAAAAAAGAATCAAAAACGATCAAAAAACGACCAAAGTCCAATCAAATACTGATCAAAAAGCGATAAAAAGTGCTCAAAAACGATCAAAAAGCGATCAAAAAGCAATCAAAAAGAGATCAAAAAGCGATCAAATGCCAATAAAATACTGATCAAAAAGCGATCAAAAAGGGATCAAAAAGCAATCAAAAACGTATAAAATACTGAATAAAAAGCGATCAAAAAACAAATAAAAAAATCTTATGAAATAACGATCAAAAAGAGATCAAAAAGCGATCAAAGGCCAATCAAATACTGATCGAAAAGCGATCAAAAAGCGATCAAAAAGCGCTCAAAAAGCGATCAAAAAGCGACCAAAAAACAAACCAATCAAAAAGCGATCAAAAAAGCGATCAAAGGCCAATCAAATACTGATCAAAAAGCGATCAAAAAGCGATCATAGAGCGCTCAAAAATCGATCAAAAAGCGATCAAAAAGCAATCAAAAACTTATGAAATACCGATCAAAAAGAGATCAAAAAGCGATCAAATGCCAATAAAATTCTGATCAAAAAGCGATCAAAAAAAGATCAAAAAGCGATCGAAAAGCGATCAAAAAACGATCAAAAAGCAATCAAAAACTGATGAAATACCGATCAAAAAGCGATCAAATGTTAATCAAATACAGATCAAAAAGCGATCAAAAAGCGATCAAAAAAGCGATCAAAAAGCGATCAAAAAGCTATCAAAAAACGATCAAAAAACCATCAAAAAATGATCAAAAAGAAATCAAAAAGCAAATAAAAAGCGATTAACAAGCGATCAAAAAAGCGATCAAAAAGCAATCAAAAACGTATCAAATACCGATCAAAAAGCGATCAAAAAAGCGATCAAAGACTAATCAAATACTGATCAAAAAGCAATCAAAAAACGATCAAAAACGATCAAAAAGCGATCAAAAACCGATCAAAAACCGATCAAAAAGTGAACAAAAAAGCGATCAAAAAGCAATCAAAAAGCGATCCAAAACCGATCAAAAAGAAATCAAAAAACAATCAAAAAGCAATCAAAAATCGATGAAATACCGATCAAAAGGCGATCAAATAATACCAATCAAATACTGATCAAAAAGCGATCAAAAAGCTATCAAAAAACGATCAAAAGCGATCAAAAAGCGATCAAATAGCGATCAAAAACTGATCAAAAACCGATCAAAAAGCGATCAAAAACATCAAAAAGCGATCCTAAACCGATCAAAAATCGATCAAAAATCGATAAAATACCGATCAAAAGGCGATCAAATGCAAATCAAATACTGATCAAAAAGCGATCAAAAGATATCAAAAAACGATCAAAAGCGATCAAAAAGCGATCAAATAGCGATCAAAAAGCGATCGAAAAGCGATCAAAAAAGCGATCAAAAAGCGATCAAAAAGCGATTCCCCAAAAAGTGATCAAAAAGCTTATAAAAAATGAACTGATCAAAAAATGCAATCAAAAACCGAGAAATACCGATCAACAAAGCGTCAAGCAAAGCACAAATTCCCAATCAAACTGACAAAAAAGCGATCAATAAAGACGATCAAATGCAAACAAATATCTGATACAAAAAGCGAAAAAAAAAAGCGATCAAAAAGCAATCAAAAAGCGTTCTAAAACTGATCAAAAAGCGATAAAAAAAGCGATCAAAAAGCAATAAAAAACAGACGAAATATCGATCAAAAAGCGATCAAAAAGCGATCTAAAAGCGATCAAAAAAACATTAAAAAAACGGGACGAATTGTATTCAAAAATCGATGAAATACCGATCAAAAGGTCATCAAATGCCAATTAAATACTATCAAAAAAGCGATCAAAAATGCTATCAAAAAAACGATCCAAAAAGCCGATCAAAGAAGCGATCACAAAGCGATCAAAAAAGCGATCAAAAGCTATCAAAAAAGCGTCAAAAAAACGATCAAAAAACGATCAAAAGAAATCAAAAATCGATTAAAAATCGATCAACAACGCGTCAAAAAGCGATCAAAAACGAACAAAAAACGATGAAATACGATCAAAAAGCGATCAAAATAAGATCAAAAAGCCAATCATAATACTATCAAAAAGCGATCAAAAGCTGCTCAAAAATCGATCAAAAAAGTTTATCAAAAAGCAATCAAAAACTTATGTAAATTACGATCAAAAAGAGATCAAAAGCGATCAAAAACCAATAAAAAAGTGATCAAAAACTGATCAAATAATTGAATAAAAAAACGATCAAAAGCAATCAAAAAACCGATGAATACCGATCAAAAAGCGATCAAAAAGGCGATCAAAAAAGACGAAAGATATATAAAAACGATAAAAAAAATCAAAAAGCGTTTAAAAAACCGATTCGACAAAGCGATTTCAAGTAATTGATCAAAAAGCAACAAAAACCCACGCAAGTGTCCGATAGTCAGCGAACCATAAATCCATGGATCACAATTTGATTTCACCAAAAAGCGATCACAAAGCGATCAAAAAGCGCTCAAAAAGCGATCAAAAACAAATCGAAACTACTATATGAATATCGATCAAAAGAGATCAAAAATGCGATCCAAAATGAAAATAAAACTTTCTGATCAAAAAGCATTCAAAAAGAGATCCAAAGACAAAAAGCGATCAAAAAAACGATCAAAGCAATCAAAAACTATGAATATACCGATTCAATAATAGCGAATCAAAAGCGATCAATGTTAATCAAAATACAGATCATAAAACAATCAAAAATCGAACAGCAAAAGCATCAAAAGCGATCAACAAAGCTATGAGGAAACAGCTATACAAGAACATAAAAAATATATAAAGAAATCCAAAGCAAATAAAAAAACGATGAACAAGGATCAAAAAAAGACCAAATAAGCAATCAAAAAGTATGAAATACCGATCAAAAAGCGATCAAAAAGCGAGCATAAAAGAGATCAAATACTGATCAAAAAGCAAATTACGTAAGCGATGAAACACGTTCAAAAAACCGATTAAAACCGATCAAAAACTGATCAAAAAAGCGATCAAAAGCAAATCAAAAAACCGAGAAAACCGATCAAAAAGCGTATCAAAAAAACGACTAAATGAATGCTCATTCAAATAGCTGATCAAAAAGCCACCAACAGCGATCAAAAACCGATCAAAACGCGATCAAAAAGCGATCAAAAAGTGATCAAAAAAGCGATCAAAAAGCAATCAAAAAGCGATCCAAAACCGTTTAAAAAGAAATCAAAAAACAATCAAAAAGCAATCAAAAATCGATGAAATACCGATCAAAAGGCGATCAAATGCCAATCAAATACTGATCAAAAAGCGATCATAAGAAGCTATCAAAAAAACGGATCAAAGCGCATCAAAAAGCGATCAAATAGCGATCAAAAACTGATCAAAAACCGATCAAAAACCGATCAAAAACCGATCAAAAAGTGACAAAAAAGCGATCAAGGAAAAACAATCAAAGATATCCAAAAAAAGAAAAAAAAAGCGATCAAAAAAGCGATCAAAAAGCAATCAAAAATCGATGAAATACCGATCAAAAGGCGATCAAATGCCAATCAAATACTGATCAAAAAGCGATACAAAAGCTATCAAAAAACGATCAAAAGCGATCAAAAAGCGATCAAATAGCGATCAAAAAGCGATCAAAAAGCGATCAAAAAAGCGATCAAAAAGCAATCAAAAAGCGATCCAAAACTGATCAAAAAGCGATAAAAAAAGCGATCAAAAAGCAAATCCAAAAACCGATGAAAAACCGATCAAAAACGCATCGAAAAAGCGATCTAAATTCCAAATTCAAATACTGATCAAAAAAGCGATCAAAAAGAGATCAAATGCCAAAAAAATACTGATCAAAAAGGATCAAAAAAGCGATCAAAAAGCAATCAAAAAGCGTTCTTAAACTAATCAAAAAGCGATAAAAAAAGCGATCAAAAAGCAATCAAAAACCGATGAAATATCGATCAAAAAGCGATCAAAAAGCGATCTAAAAGCGATCAAAAAGCGATTAAAAAACGATCAACAAGCGATCAAAAAGCCATCAAAAAGCAATCAAAAATCGATGAAATACCGATCAAAAGGCGATCAAATGCCAATTAAATACTGATTAAAAAGCGATCACAAAGCTATCAAAAAACGATTCAAAATAGCGTTAATCCATCTAAAAAAGCCTTCAAAAACCCCGATCAAACGATCAAAAAAAATCAAAAAGAAGCGAATTTAAAAATCGATCAAGACAATGCGATCCAAAGAAGCGATCAAAAAGCAATCAAATAAAATACCGATAAAAAGGGAATCAAAAAGCGATCAAAAAAGCGACCAAAGTCCAATCAAATACTGATCAAAAAGCGATCAAAAAGCGATCAAAAAACAAATAAAAAAATATTATGAAATAACGATCAAAAAGAGATCAAAAAGCGATGCAAATTGCTATCAAAAACCGATCAAAAATGATCAAATACCTATCGAAAACCGATCAAAAAACGATACAAACTAACAGCGATTTCAAGCAAATAGCAATCAAAAACGTATGAAATACCGATTAAAAAGCGATCAAAGAGCGATCAAATACCAAATAAAATGTAATTGCTTGTTATCAAAAACGATTCAAATAGCAATCAAATGACTATCAAAAAGCGATCAAAAAAGCTCATACAAAACGAAGCGAATCAAAAATACGTCGCCGTTCACGATCAGAGCGATTCAAAAGATCAAAAACCGATCACTGAAAAAGCTGATCCAAAACTGATCATCAAAAAGTGATATAAAAAAAGCGCGTATCAAAACAGGCATATTCAGATAAACCGATAAACATACCTGATCAAAAAAGCATTCAAAAGCGTATCAACAATAAGCCATCAACAAAATCACTGCATCAAACAGGAAATGCCGAAGAACATCCCGCGTTTAAAAAATAGATCGTATAAAACTTGATCACAAAAAACCGATCAAAAGCAATCAAAAATCCTTATCGAAATACCAATCAAAAAAGTCGATCAAAAACGCCGATCAACACGGAGTGCCAATCGAATATACATGATCAAAAAAGCGATCTAAATATAGCGATCACTAAACACTCAACAACGATCGTACCCCGACTAAACGCGATCTACATACCCACACTCAGCAGTCACCATGACTCAATGACCCTCAAATTAACCGATCAAATCTAAGAGATCATCAAATACGATGCTGCACATAGGAAATGTCCATCAATACAATTCTTGACTCGCGGTCACCTAACCGAAGCGATCAATAACCAAAGATTCCAAAAAAGCGATCCAAAAAAGCGATCAAAAAAACGATTTCAAAAAGCAATCTAGACAACAAACTGAGAAAACACCTCCATGATCAAATAATGCGATCAAATGTTAATCTATAATCACAATCAAAAAGCGATCAAAAGAAGATCAAATAGCGATCAAAAAGAGCTGGTCAATCCGAAAAAAAGCGACATCAAAAAGCTATCAAAAACCTGGAGAATAAATACATTCAAAAAATATCCAAAAAGAAATCAAAATGAATATAAAATAACACGATATACAAGCGATCAAAGTTGAAAAAGTCGATATATATATTCACGAAAAAAGCGTCAAAAATCGATCTAAAAAACGAATCAATAACGCGATCAAGGAAAGCGATTTCTATATTGAGCCTATCAAATAGGCATCAAAAACAATCAAAGAAACTGATTGCCAAACCTATCTATATATATCTATCAAAAACGCATCAAAAAGTTGAACAAAAAGCTATAGCCAATCAAAAAGCGATCCAAAACCGATCAAAAAGAATCAAAAAACAATCAAAAAGCAATCAAAATCGATGAAATACGATCAAAAGGCATCAAATAATACCAATTCAAATTTACTATCAAAACAGCGATCAAAAGCTATCAAAAAACGATAAAAAGCGATCAAAAAGCGATCAAATAGCGATCAAAAACTGATCAAAAACCGATCAAAAAGCGATCAAAAACTGATCAAAAAGCGATCCAAAACCGATCAAAAAGCGATCAAAAAAGCGATCAAAAAGCAATCAAAAATCAATAAAATACCGATCAAAAGGCGATCAAAAATGCCAATCATAATACTGATCAAAAAGCGATCAAAAGTAGATCAAAAAGTGATCAAAAAGATCAATAAAGCACAAATAGCGTCAAAAAAGCGATCGAAAAGCGATCAAAAAACGAATCAAAAAGCAATCAAAAAGCGATCAAAAACTGATCAAAAAGCGATAAAAAAAGCGATCAAAAAGCAATCAAAAACCGATGAAATACCGATCAAAAAGCGATAAAAAAAGCGATCAAAGGCCAATCAAATACTGATCAAAAAGCTATCAAAAAGCAATCAAAAACTTATGAAATACCGATCAAAAAAGATCAAAAAGCGATCAAAGAACAATAAAAATGCGATCAATAAAGCGATCAAAAAGCGATGCAAATGCCACTAAAATACTGATCAAAAAGCGATCAAATGCCAATAAAATACTGATCAAAAAGCGATCAAAAAAGCGATCAAATAAGCAATCAAAAACGTATGAAATACCGATTTAAAAGCGATCAAATGCCAATCAAAAACCGATCAAAAACGCGAAACATAAAAGCGACCAAAAAAGCGATCAAAAAGGATCAAAAAAAGCTATCAAAAAGGTGATTAAAAAACGATCAACAAGCGACAAAAAAGCGATCAAAAAGCGCTCAAAAAGCGATCACAATGCGATCAAACAGTGATCAAAAAGCGATCAAAACGCGATCAAAACGCGATCAAAAAAGCGATCAAAAAACATTCAAAAAATGTTATCAAAAGCAATCAAACCATGAAGTACCGATCAGAAAAGCTATCGTATAAACAAAATACTGATCAAAAATGCGAACAGAAAAATGCGATCAAAACCAATCAAAAACCAATCAAAATTGAGAAAATAAGCGAAAAAAAAAGCGATCAAAAAGCAATCAAAAATCGATGAAATACCGATCAAAAGGCGATCAAATGCCAATCAAATACGATCAAAAAGCGATCAAAAAGTAATCAAAAAGCGATCAAAACATCAAAAGCGTATCACATAGCGAGCAAAAAAGCGATCAAAAAACGATCCAAACTGATCAAAATAGAAATAACGCGATCAAAAATGCAATCAACTTCTCCTTTTTT
>JABUQX010063943.1:0-19048 GCA_015478945.1 Trachelipus rathkii
AGTAGAGAGAGTAGACCGAGAGAAGACTTGTAACATGAATAAAGAATAGTTCCAGATTCCAAGCTACCAGTGCGTTTCAGTTATACACAACTGAAAGAAGAGTAAGGACTAGATGGATAGAAAATGTACTGTTAGGTGTAGTCTCAAATAGTAGATCAACTTCTCCAGTATAGAGAAGGGATCATACTGTGATACGAATCCCTTGGACTATAAATACATAGCACGGCTTTAAGTCAACTCCTAACGTCTTCTATTTCTTATAAATGCTAATCACAGAACGGAGATACAACGAGAGGTGTGTAAGCTCAAGCGCATAGAGATCTAAGAAACATGAAGCTATCAGCGCAATCGTTTGACCTTTCACTGGAGTCAAAAATAGTGACAGAAAAATGTGACAAGACATCCCATTTATGTGGAGGTCTAATTCCTCACCAAGAAAGAAACGTGAGAGTTGTTACGTGAGTAAAACATCTCTTATTCTTTGAAGCTTGAAAGAAGAAGAAGAAGAAGAAGAAGAAGAAAAAGAAAAAGAAAAAAATAAAATAAAAAGAAAAGAAAAAGACAGAGAAAGTCAAACAAGGCGTGAGGCAGAAAAATTAAACATGAGTGGAGTGAAATGAAGCTTAAAAAACCCAAAGGAATTAAACTTATTTCTTTAATTACTGTTCTATTTCCCTTTCTTCATTTAAATCTTTGCCGAAGAGCATTTACCCAAGTGCAAACAAACACATTAACACAGGTTACCCTAAATTAGATATTTACCTGCTCCTAATGCACACAGAGGTAATTCGCTGAGATAGAGCTAAAAATACCACAATTGGTTCATTCTTTCATTCTGGTCTCTTCCGGTCCATATAACTGTAAATGTTTCTGCAATCATGTACTTTAACTATAGATTCTTTGTAATGTGCACAATGAAACTCTTAGTTGTTACTAGATAAGACTCTTTAGACCTCTGTCAAAAAGCTATGCTGCCATTACCTATTTGAGTAATCATGAGAGTTTAACTTTCTTGTATTTGAATCATTTTTATCTCGACTTTTCCAGCTTTAACCCCGTTATCAAAAGCAAGTGATGGGGTTTATCAATTGTAGTACAGTCAATTACATGTTATTTTCATTTCTCTTTAAAGTACTGCGAACACCGAGTCACTTATATTACGTACAAATGTGACCGTCATCGCCCTTTGGTGATGAATTCCTAACACATTACTGCGGCAATATGTTGTGTTCCAACCACAGTTTTTGGAATGATGCCATAGAGACTCCAACCCCCCCCAATTTTTTATTAAAACCCAAATAGGTCCAGCGACTTTGTCTCTTTACTGAAGAAAGTTTCTTAACTATTCCTTTATTAAGTCTTATATTTGGAGAAGGGCTTGTCCTTTTCCCTGAATTTCTAGAAGTATTCCCTTTATTTCTCCATTCCATGTTCTTGTTCTTCATGGAAGGGTTGTACATGGTTCTTTCTTTTCTAATTTCACTGTTATTATTGTTGTTATTTTCTGTATAGAATACTCTAGCTGTATTTCTTCCAGCTTGTTCTGCTCTATGGTTAGTTTGGAAAAAGACTCCTTCTTCTATCTGACTAAGTTTCTCCAAAATTTCTACTAAACTTAAGTCAGGATTAAAAATCTTTAATACTTTATCTCTTAGTCTTTTATGGTCTCTAAGTTCTTCCATACTCTCTAATATCTTAGTCATAATTAAGATATTTATTTGTTGTGATGTAAATCCAAAAGAAGTATCGATATCGATGAGTTTTCTCTGGTATTCCCACAAGAGATTCTTTAAGTCCAACATGAATTCAGTAAGAGTTATATGTGGCTTTCTCTTAAATTTCATGAACTGCTTCAATAAACAGAAGATTGTCTCAGCTTTTTCTGGCTTGAGAAAAATCTATAATTGGATCAAGAAGTCTTCTAGGTTCTTGCACCTAGAAAAGCTGCTATCCTTCAAAATATATTGTCTGGCCTCTGATGTAAAATCAGAAGATATTGTAGTCTTAGCAAAGGCTATTTTCTGTTGTTCAGTTATTAGGCCTAACCTGCTTATCTTCTCATGTAAAGTAATTAGGTAATCTTCAAATTTAATTCCTACTCATACTTGTGTCTTGGTATCTCTTCCATACAATTTTAATTCTTTTGGTATGGGTGGAAACGCAGGTGTGAACAAAGTACCCTCCATAAGGGGGTCCATATGGATATGGATTATACCCTGGTTGCGTTGTTGGATGGGGCTGTTGCCAGCTTGTTGAAGGTGGCTGCATACCTTAAGGGATTATTTAGAACATTTTGGGATGGTCCCCATGGATTCTGAGGTTGACTTCCATATAAAGTTTCATTAGGTCTATTCTGACCCCAAGTTTCATTAAATTCAATTCTGTTATTAAAGAATTCTGTTTGGCCATTCCAGGAAGGATAAGTTTTCGTTTTATTTTGAACGGGGGTGTAGCCCCCGCTGCTTTAAATGTATTGTTTAAAAGTATTGCCAAACATTTGTGTTTTGGAACACCCTTAGGTATTTTTTCTTTAATTTCTGTCTTTCCTGGTTGATACCAATCCCATGCTGTTTTCTGATTTGGGTTGAATGTCATTGCTTCAATATTAGAAGGGGGTAAATATAATGGAGGAAGTCGAATATCCTTTTGTGTGGGTTCCTTTATCTTGGGTTTTGTTCCTATATTTTCTTCTATGTTTTGTTCATCAGTAGTCTTCATTAAGTTCTGCGTCTCTGTTTCATCTTTATAATATCTTCTGTTTTCTTCTTTATTTATATTCATCCATTTCTCTGTTGATAGTCTTTATTTCTGAGTCTTTATTATCCCTTCAGTCCTCCTGAAGCTCCCATTAGGGTCAACTGGTCCGGCTGTAGCCCTTTGAACCAGGTAGCATAGAATGAGGAACAATGTAGAAAATATAAAGACTGTTAACCCTTAAGCTCCCCACGTAAATTTAAATCTACGTAACTTGATTTAGAATTTTCGACCTTATTCCCTGGTGCATAAGGACCATTTTTGCATGCAATGACTCGAGAAAAATCAGACAAACGCGAATATACTCTTAAATGTAAAAACAAAGCTGTCAATAGGCTTTTAGCCTTGATGAAAGACGGATGTGTGTCATTTTTCGTCTGATGAGTAGTTTTTGGTATTTTTCCAGTAGGTTTTATTTAATTTCCCTATTAAATATTATTTCGGCGAATAAACTTTTTTTTTTTCAAAAAGATATATTTGGACTTTATATGTCATAAATATAAAACGTTTACACGATATTAAATAGTTATTTCAATTTTAACTTGTTTTGGGCACGAAAGGGTTAAGACTATTGGTTCAAACATAGTCATGATTAATCTTTAATTGATTCAAGTTAATAAATTTAAAAAGTTTCTGAATTATTAAACAATCCTATTTGTCGTGTGGATTGTTAAGACACTATAAAGTTTTCTCAACTTTTTTATGTCGTTCTGTTTCTGTCGAGCTGTCTTAATACAAATCAAAGTTTCTTTTGTAAAATATTTTTTAAAGAAAA
Source organism: Trachelipus rathkii (assembly GCA_015478945.1). NCBI lineage: Eukaryota > Metazoa > Arthropoda > Malacostraca > Isopoda > Trachelipodidae > Trachelipus > Trachelipus rathkii. The sequence goes on from JABUQX010063943.1 coordinate 3,530, forward strand.
TATTTTAAAAATCACTAAGATTACAAAAATATTTTTTTCAAAATATTTCAAAAATATTCAAACTGTATTTAAATATTTAAAAATTTTTCTATGTTTCCAAGAAAATATGTAAAGTTCTATTTAAACTCGAACAAAGGAGTAAATAATGCTATAATTATTAATTGAAATTATTTTTCTAAATGTTTATTTATTAATATTATTATTTATTAGTTCTTTCTGTTCTAATTAATATTATTGTTTATAAATACACTTAGTTGTTATTTAATTTCAATTATTAAACACTGTCTATAGTTATTTACTATTAAATTTAAACACTGTTAATTGTTATTCACTATTAAATCTAAAAATTTAAAATTTAATCACTTTTGATTCAATATTTCTAAGTTTAAAAACAAAAATATTTTTCTATCAAAATTGATTAAAAATATCAAAGTTCTATTTGATAATGAAGTATACTTAATTAAATTGTTATCTGTAATTAATAAGATAGTTGCTTATTATCCCTTTTTTCTAATCGGGTATGTTCTTCAAATGTTAAAGGTCAACTCTCTTGTCCTTATTTGTCAAAGGTTAAGCTGTGACCCCTGTTTGTTCTTATGTTCTTCAAAATTGTTCTGTGTCTTTCTATAAATATTTTTCTAAGTTGGAATCAGTTAGTTTATTAATTTTTTTTCAAATTCTGTTATAATTTATGGTTTCTTAAAGTTTTGCTGCAGTAGAACCTTTTCTAAAAGTTTGGTGTTCACTGGAACAATTTCTAAAAAAATTTAGATTAGTAGAACAAATTTCCACTGGTCTGTGTTCAGTAGAACAGGTTCTCTAATGTTCTGTGTTCAATTAGAACAATTTCTAAAGTTCTGTGTTCAATTTAGAACAATTCTCTGAGATGATTTGGGAAGAGTTTTTACCAACCTCTAATGTCTACAATTTCTAATCTTGTTGTTTCTCTGTGATAGCCTTTATTTTTTCTAAAAAGCGATCTTTCTGCAAATCTGTTGCGAAACTGTTTACTAATTGTTATTATATGTTATATACACTGCACAAAATACGTTTTATATTTTATGCAAAAGATTTAATAAAACAACTTTTAAATAAAACACACAAACAAACATACTTCTTACCTTTATAAAATCTACTTAAAGACAATATTGTCCTTCCTTTATAAATATCGTGTGCCTTAACATCTACTACAAATATTGATAATGAAAAAAGAAATCAAATAACTTATTCTGATAGAGACTATTGGACTCTTTCAATTTTCTATAATTCCTCTAATTTTATTACTCGATTATTTTACCTTTTCTATAATATAACTTTATTCCTCTCTTACCTATATAAGACCCTGCTTGCTATATGGTAACGTATTTCTATATACCTTCAATTATTATAATAAGGCGTTATACTAGAGAAATGTGATTTATATAAATGCATTAAGTGTATTAGTAGTATTACACATTGAGATTGTTGTTGGCTATTATTGATTTAGTTTGTATGTTATGTTATTGTATTGGTAGTTTGCTTATGTTTATTATGTTGTGTTTATTTGCTTTGCCTTACTTAATCTGTTTACTTCTTATATATTATACTTCTGTCGTATCTATTACTATAATATACAAGTGTCCTTTACTTTTACTTACTATATTAACATATATTTAATTCAAAATAACTTGTTACAAGATCTATAGCGTATATATATATATATATCTTATACTTATTACCTTGTTCATAATCTATCTATACTATAATATTATATCATTATTATTCTATATATATCTATTTATTATTATATATTACTTACTTATATTATATACATATTATATTACTTATTCTTCTTATCTTCTTATATATATTCTTTATATACTTATATTCATATTTCATTATATAATATATATAATATATATTCTATTATATAAAGCTGTTTGTCTGTATCTCTCTTCTTCTTTGTTCTGTGTGTGTAGCTTGTAATAACATAAGCAGGATAAGAAGAAGCCTTTCATACATATACGATTTCATGGATTATTGAACTCCGTTTACTGGGGCCAAGTTCATCTACTCGTTCTGCTCGTTTCCCTTGTTACTGGCTGTTCCGCTGTCACATCGTTTTCCTCCTATTTCTTTTACGACTTCCCTGGTTGTCTTCAATAAAAAATGCTGATCTAAGTTTACAACTGACAGCTTCATCAATCACCATCAGATTATATCCTACGATAAATGTCTTTTTACATTTGTCGACGCCTCATAATTGAACTCCTCCGCCTATCTCATATATGCGTAAACACAAACATTACTTCTTATACGAACGTATCTCTTTTTTTGACATTCTAAACTCTTAAAATATTGTTATTGACTTGCCTATTTGACTCTGCTTATTTCTAATTTCTAATCTATAATAGGTTGACTGATTTATTACGTTTAAGTCACACTTAAGGCTTAGTTAGTAATATACTGGTTTTTCCTTTGACTTTATTAACAAATATTATCTACAATTAGACTTAAGATATTTTTTCCAGATTTCATATATATAGATATTATATATGTATCTATATAATTTACTAATCTCTTTCTATAGGTACTTTCCACAAATTTTTATAAAAAATCTTCTTACTTCTCAAAGGTTCCCCTTTCGGGTACGGACTTAGAAAGCCATCATACGTAGGCATTTTTTATTATATGTTTTTAGAAGTTTAAATTAAACCTTAATAAAAAAACAAAAAAATATTAACCAAAAATATTGAATCAAAAGACGTTGATTTATTATACAATAAAATAAAATCTATATTTTTTCTATAATCTTTTAAATTTATATCATATAAACTTTACATCTACCAAAAATCTTGATTTATTCCAACTCTAATTTTTTATATACTTCTTTATTTTATTTATAAATAGCACATTTTAAAATACCTTATTTATACCTTCATTTTCTATAGGTTTTTATGTATATAACTTGTTGCGGAGTCACCTTTGAAGTAAGTTTTTAAAGTGATAAATGTAATGATCGGTAGAAAATTTTCCATGTTCTAATAGAGATTGGATAGGTAATGATATTATTTTTACAAGAAATAATCGACATGGGAGTGAACCAAAGAGTCAAATTAACATACAAGTGTATTCACTCTTGAAGTCTCTAATCTGTTAACGTACAAATGTCTGTAAATGAGCATAAATGTATGTTTAGAGGATTGAACGAATGTATATATTATATAATATATCCGTTTATTATAAATCATTTATACTTATCTTACCTCGTTTTATGAGATAAATTAATGTTTTTTATTTGTAACATGTTTGTTTTACGTTTGTAGTGATTTTTTGTTACAAGTCTTACACTCTAGTTGATTAGTTTTCTTTGTTTTGGGAAATCTTTTATTTTTTTTTTCCCAACTATACATACAAATTTTATACAAAATGGTTTATTGAGAGTTTTTGGATACTTATCTAATGATGACCTCAACTTATTGGTCACTACTATATGGAATTGTAAACTGGTAATTGGATCCTTTAATTGTTATCGAAGTGTCCAAGGTTACGATGTTAGTGCTAAATCCCTCATTTTACGATTCTCTACTTTAAATCCTCGGTCTTGTAGTCGTTAAAAACCAGGGTCTGGGAGATAAATACGAACGAAAGGAGATTACGACCATTACCATCCGAACGTCAAGTTGTCGACAGTCTCGGAATTAATTAAATGGGTTTCCCGAGAAACTGGTGCTATCCCCCATTCTAAGCTTCCGTTGAAAGTGGCTAGTTGAAAAATAATACTCTAATTTTGTAATCTTTATTTTTGATTCAATCCTATCATAGTACTAATAGTAAAATAATGTTCATCGGCTTCTAGAAACCTGTTAAAAAATAAAAGATAATAATTAGCAATTAAAATTTAAATTTTGAACTTATTTTAAATTCGAAAATATATCAGCTAACATATAAATTAATTAATTTTAAGCATATTAAATATATTATTTTATAATCGAGTGTAGCATTTTTGAACATATTCTTCAGTTATTTTTCAGCTATAACATAATCAATTTATAAAAGTATCTTATATCTTTAAAAACCAATTTTTAACTCAATCTTCATCAGATACACAATAAAACATATATAATGAAAATGTTAATTAAAATAATATCCACATCTCGTTCATCATACAGTTATCGTTTCTATAATAACTATTATTTTAAATCTATAATTCATTTAAAACACGTAATAATTATTGACAAATATATTAAACAACAAAATATAAATACAGATCTTTAACATTTCCAAAGAGTCAATATATTATTATAATATTATATATTATTTATTATTATTATTATTATTATATTATAATTATTATTATTATTTTATTAATTATTAATTATTATTAAATTTAAATTTTATTATTATTTTATAGATATATTTCAAATTTCTTATTAAGTTATTATATTAATTATATTATTATTATTATTATATTATTATTTTATATTATTATTATAATTATTATTATTATATATATAATTATATTCATTATTAATTGATCAATAAATATTTTTACCTGTCAAGATTTCGCGATGGATGAGTTAAGAATCTAGTTTTGTTTTATCTCACTTTTGAAAAAACATAGCCTGTCTTATATTTAAATTATATAATTTTAAAATATATAAAAAGAAAAAAGTGAAAAAAACTATATATTTAATATATATATATATTTATATTATATAAAATTATAGTATTATAATAGAATATATACTATATATATATATTATATATATATATTAAATATTATATAATATATATATATATAATAATCATATATATATAATATTAATATATTAATATAATATATATATATAATATATATATATATTATTATATATATATATATATATTTATTAATTAATATTATATATATAATATATATATTATACTTATATATATATATTAAATTATATATATATATATATATATATATATAATATATTATATATTATAATTATAATTAATATAATATATATATATATATATATATATATATATATTATATATATATATATATTTATAATAATATATATATTATATATATATTATATAATATATATATATATATATATATATAATTATATATAGATATATATTTATTAAAGTAATTTAAGAATCTATATATATGATCTATAATTATTATATATTCAGTTTTACGTAAGAAAACTTTATATGTAATTTTTTCGGATCCCTTACAATTATACCTAGAGCTAATTTATTAGCTGTTTATCTTAAGCAAGCGCTAGCCCGGAACGAACAAGATTTCCTTATATTAGTTAAACACCCTTATAAAGATCACTCTCTCCATGGTCCCTTGCGTCCCCTACTCTACTCTCTTTTCTCCCTAAATGACTTCCCTGTTTTTCCTTAAAAATTACCATTTTTTTCCCCCCCCCCTCCTTTTATTTTTCATCACCCTTAAATTCTATTTTTCTTTTTTATAACTTTCTTTTTTAAAAAATAAAATTTAAATAAAGTTTATTTGAGATGGATTTACAGATAAATGTAGCGATTAATCCAGATTTGGATTATTCCTAAAAGGATTTATTTGGAGATTAGGAATTGGATTTATCCCGGATTTAATCCTATATAGGATTCCCGGATTCAGTGGTGTTTGCTGCTGGTGAATCACAAGGCTTACGAAATCTTTGGCTCTGTTTTACGAGCAATAAAACTTAGAAAATCCAATGAAGATAATAAAAAAGAAACGATTTTAGTAAGCAGAAGTGATGCAATAGATCTTAAGTTTATGCGTCGTCATATGAGAGAGTGCAATGACAAGCAGAATTTATTTTGAATTATAGGTTTTTTATTATCAATAAAATTTTATTTTATTGATTTTCTTTAGTGAGAAATCTATGATAAGACTTACAATATTATATATATATATATATATTATATATATATATAATATATATTATATATATATTATATATATATTATAATATATATATATATATATATATTAATATAAATATTTTAATACTATATTATATATATAATATATATATATATAATATTATATATATATATATATTATATATATATAATATAATTTATATATATATTTATATATATTTATTTTATTTATTTCAAATTTTGTAAAAAAGTTTAAAATTTTAATCAAAAGTTATCACATGAAACGAAGATTATAAGAAATTAGTTTGCTTTAAAATAAATGTCCAAGCATAAAAGTTACCCATAAAACTACAAAGAAAAGAATGTTCGCTTTTAAAATATTTAACTCGTATATTTTGTGAGTTAGAGACGCAATTGTTTATATAAAAGTTCGTTTAGAAAAGTGTGAAAATATAGAATCTTTTTATGTTTAACAATTAATTTGAAATTATTATATGGAAAGCTATCTTTTTATTTTAACTTTTATATAAAAACTGTGATTTTATCTGAAATATTAAATGTATATGCAAATTAAAATATTAGAAAGAATACGTTTAAATCTTTTTGAGCTTCGCAAAAATAAAATTTTGAACCACGATTTGCCTTCTCAAAAAAAGTCACGTATTCAAATATTTTATTTACTTTTAAGAAAATGGACAATAAAAGATTATTGAGTTAATAAATATATTTATATATAATGTATAATTTTATTATTAGATTACTTTATGTGTTTAAAATTAATTTAATAACCCTAAAATAGTTTATAAAGTTTTTTCTTGTTTTTTGAAGGAATTTTAAGATTGTGACGTCATCAAAGCATCATTATGAATTTTATTTTCATTAAAGTAAAATAGAAATAAGTCACTTTATAAAGCTATTAATAACTTGAGTTTTAAGATATAAATAGTAGTAATTAGTCCCGTTCTTTCGTCTATAAAAGGAATTTTAATGATAAGAATAATTTTAAGCGTTAAAACATTTGCTTTCAGTTTTTAACACAAAATGCATTTTTCTTTAGCTAATTTAAAATATAAATATAGTTACCCTCTATTTTCAAGGAAGTATGAATAATTATAGGACTATTTTATTTAAAGTTATATTTTATTAACAGCCATACGTAAATTAATATTAAATCGTTTCATTTTAGGTTCGATGAATTTACTTGTTCCTAAACTTTTTTAAGGAAAATCCGAGGTCACGAATTGAGGATTTTAGAAAGCTGAATGGATATAGTATTAAATCTCTAGGCGCTCTGCAAGGCAAACTGTATTAAACTACTATAGACGTACAAATAGGTCTCTCAGCCGAACCTTTTTTCGGTAGCTGCTCAGTATGGTTGTTGGAGTTAAACCCTATCTACTCAGTGGTGGTCTATGTGGTAGGTCCCTTCTCCAGGTAGGTGGTTGCTACCAGGCTTCCAGCCTTCCCCCGAAACTCTGTGCGTCTGCTGGTCTTCCCAAACTCATTCTAAGTTCCAGGACTCTCCAGATGGTTGCTGAGTTTAACCCTATACAATCAGTGGTTGCTTTGGGGTAGGTCCCTCTCCAGTAGTGATTGCTATACAGCTTCAGCCTTTCACCCAGAACCAGTGGTTGCTGGTTCCCAACTCGATTTGAGTTCTAGGGACTCTCAGTTGTATGTCTGAGTACAACCATAACACTCAGTGGTTGCTTAGGTGGTTAGGTCCCATTAGAGTAGTATTTTTGATACCAGCCTTCAGCCCTTCCCCCTGAAACTCAATGGTTGACTGGTTCTCGAACTCATTTCTGAGTTCAAGGAACTCTCAGTGGTCTGCTGGAGTTCAAACCGCATATACACTCAGTGGTATTGGTGGTGTTAGTGGTCCTATTCTAGGTAGTATTGCTACCAGGCCTTCAGCTCTATCCCTATGAACTCCGTGTGCATGAGTTCCCAATCATTACATTTCTTGAGTCCACCCCTATACACTCAGTTGTATGTTTGCTGGTGATAGTTCCTAATTAAGTAGATAACGAATAACTTGTTCAAGGCACTTCTGCCATATATTTTATATTTCCAGGCCAAAATTAATATCCTTAAGTCATTACTTTTCGTCCATGAACCGTTTAACTTAACCTTGATGTGTTGGAACCTGTTCACGCTAACTCCGAAGATTACCATCTAGTAGTGACCCAATTGAAGTCACGTCGTCATATTGTTCCTGAATCCTTTTATGAATATAAGTACTACGCTACCAATCTATATCAAACCATTTTGCTAATTTATGTTAAATAAAGTACTATATTTTAAAAATCATTGTTAATAAAAGTTTTATTATCCTGTCACCTGAAAATTGTCTTGTCATAATCTTAAAACTTACATTTGGTGGCAGTCTCGTTGGACTATCGCACAGTAGACAATTTCACAGCCTATTAGATTTAGAGTAATCATATTAGTCGTTATTAATAAAAATTCAATAGTAAAAATAATCTTTAATAGTAAAAACTTAACGTTAATAATAAAATTCACTAGTAAAAATAAATTCATTAGTAATGTGGATGATCACAGTTAATAATTAAATTTTATAGTAAAAATTAACGTTAATAAAAGTTCACCTGTAAAATAGCGTTTATTAGTAAAGTAACGTTAATAATAAATTTTATTAGTAAAAATTAACGTTTATAATAAAATTTACTAGTAAAAATAGCATTTATTAATAAATATAACGTTAATAATAAATTTCATTAATAGTTAAACATGGTTAACGAAGAAAACCACCTACCTTTTTCCAGTATTTTGAGAAAATTAAAATCATTTAATGGTAAAACCAGCTTTAAAAGCTTTTTAAACCAATTTAACACAAGATCAAAACTAGAAAACTGGAGCGATGAAAACAAAGTTAATATAATGAAGTGCTTATCTACTGAATCAGCACAAACCTATTTAAACTCACATCCCGAAATAGACAATTTAGATTTTGATGAACTCGTATCTTTCCTTGAAAAAAGATTTAAAAATATAATCTCTAAACAAGAGGCATATAATCAATTTACAAATATATAGCAGGGTAATTTGAATATAAAAGATTATGCTAATAAAATTGACGAGATTAGCCAAGATGTAATGGACATCTTAACTGAGTTTAATGATATAGATAGTAGAGATCAATTTTTAATTTCTATTTTTACTAATGGATTAAATTATGAGATTAAAAAACTTATTGGTATCCAAGAATTCACTTCATATAATAATTGTGTACAATCGGCATTAAAAGCTGAAAAAATAACCTCTAGAAGAACAATAAATAATTTTCTTAACCCCATTAACAGACCTTATAAACAAAATAACTTCCAAATTAGACCTCTTAATCAGCCTAACCCTTTGAGTGCCGTGAGCGACTAGAGTCGACGAATTTTTTTTGTCTCGAGTGCCGAAATCGACTTTTGTCCAGTCGCTATAAAAATTGTTTCTTGGATGCCAAAATGTTCTCGAATCACTTTCAGACCGAAAAAGTTGCCATATGCCTACTTTTTTATTATTATTTATTGCATTATTGACCTCCCGTTTGTTATTTCTTCAGTTGCCCAAATGTTATATGGAGTGAGATTTGCTTACATTTCTCTTCATTGTAAAAAGTAATATTATTAATATATAAATATATATATATTAATATATATTTAAATATATAATATATATATATATATATATATAATTAAATATATATAAATATATATTATATATCATATATATATATATATATATATAATATTAAGTATAATAATCTATATATATAAGGATGACTTTTTCTTTTTTGAACTTGCGTTCATTATTCTACTGCGTATTCTTGTCACGTGCATGTAAACTTTACATCACCTAAATTCTGGTAAAAGAGAGGATTAATAATTAATATAAATATATATTATATTAATATATATGATATATTATATATATATATATATATATATATTATTAATATATAGTAATATAATATATTATATATTACATTAGTATATATTAATATATATATAATATTTAATAATTAATATATATATATATATTATATATATAATTTTCTAAAATAAAACGCTATAGAAATATCTTCAGGACTTTCTATAGCATTTATTCTTATTATCTACATATGAGAATTTTAATTTTTTATAAAATATTAAAAGTTTACTATAAAAAAATAATTAAAAATATTCCATAAATAATGAGAAAAAGAGAGAAAAAGATTCTAAATTCTTTTTTAATGGGCAAACTGCATTATTTCGGGAACCAACGTTTCCCGACCCCTCGGCACTCAAAGGATTAACTTTCAAAATAGATTAACTAGTGTAAATAACATACAAACTAATAGATTACTCTATCCACAAATAATTTGTTATCATTGTAATGAACCAGGTCATAAGAAATTAAATTGCCCAAGGCCTCACCAAAGATATAGAAAGAATCCAAATTTTTCAAAAAACTAATAAAGTGATCCATTTTAGGTCAAATAGATAATCCAACAATAGAAGTAGACATTAATAACATCAAAATGCCCGCTTTCTTAGACTCTGGATCAATAATTTCATTAGTAAATTATCAATCTTTAACTAAATTGCTTGAAATGGATCTATATGAATTAAATAAAACTAAAAGAATTTGAAAACCAATTTTAAAATTAACAAGTGTCTCTGGTGAAATATTAAAAATAATAGGCAAAATTTTTCTAACCTTGAAAATAGGAAAAATAACACTAACTCATGAAGTATATATAATAAAGAATTCTCAATTCCCAGGGGATATACTATTAGGTAGAGATATTCTTAGGAGACTAGTAAAGGTAACATTTGATTTTGAACAAGAAAGTATATTCGTTAATAAAACTAAAATACCTATCACTAATCTTACTAATAGTCATACATTTTGTTATAATATAATTAAAAACGAAATCCCTTATGATAAATTACCTACAGAATTTAAAGTCAGACTTCCTCCTAGATCGTTTATTAAAACATATGGCAAAATAAATGAATATAGGAAAAATAAAAATATAGTTATAGAACCTAACTGTGGAATGGATGGAATAAGAATAGGAAATACCTTAGCTTATGTAAATGATGATCTTCAAACGCCTTTCACAGTAGCTAATTACTTAGACCATGAAGTGATTCTAAACAAAAAGGAATTAATAGAAGATATATATCCAGTTGAAGAGCATGAGATCAATATACCAGATCTAATTAACAAAAAAAAACCTTTGATTTAACTAGTTTAAATTTAGATAACCTTGAAACCCCACAACAAATGAAGTTAATAGAGATACTTAATAAAAACATGTTTTTACTAACCTTTGACACGTCCAAAGAGTTAATCCCCACTAATTCGACCAAAAAGCAACCCGGGAATGTGAGTGGGCAAGGCTATCCTAATACAAACACCAAGTTTAATATCAATATGTTGAACGAAGAGAGATAAATAAGGTTAAACAATAATGGTTGCGTGATAAAATGTCCTTTATAAATAAACACAAAATAAATATATAATAGATCATGAATAAATACATATTGTGATCGATAAAAGAATTAATAAGAAATATAATGAATACATATGACAATAATAAAAAATAAATACATATAATAAAATAATATAATGATTACTATTGAAAACTAATTAAGAGAAAAGAAAAAATAGTATGAATATAATAGTAAAGTAATAGCACATACTAAGTGAGTAATTTATAGAGGAGAACTAATCTATAATGTAGTAATAGTAAAATATATGTATAATGATGTGACACTAGTAAATAGATTATATAAAAAGAGACAACTATACATATAATAATAATAATAAAAATCATTAAAATTTTAAAAATAAAATAAAAAATGAAAATAAACATAAATAAAATTTAAAAAAATAATAATAATAAAAATAATAATAGATATAAAATAGTAATAATAATAAAATAAAAATATAGAGAAATAAAACAAATAAAGTACTATTGAAAAACTCAAAGAATATCCCCAAAAAACGGTAGAAATATATAATAAGTAAAGTATTATAAATATAGTAATTGAAGAAAGTAATAAAATAATAGTAATAGGAAAAGTAGTTTAATAAGAAAATATAATGAAGGATTAGGAAATAAAAGTAATAGTAATGAAATAATAAAAAAATTAATAATAAAAATAAATAATAAAATAATAATATAATAGTAATAAATATAATAAATAAAATATAATTAATATAACAAAAATTAAATAAAAATAATTAAATAAGTAATATATAAAATGAAATAAAATAATAATAAAAATAAAAATAACAATAATAAAATAAATTAAGAAAAAATATAAATAAAATTAAAACAAACGAGAATATAAATGTAAATTAAAGGAAAAATAAAAGTAAAATAATAATAATATAAAAATAATAATTAATACATATATAGAATAATAATAATAATAAAATAATATAATAATAATAATAATAATAATAATAAATAAAATTAAAATAATAATAATTATAATAAATATAGAATAATAATATAAATAATAATATATAATATAATAATTATATATAATAGTAATAGTAAAAGTAATAAAATAATAATAATTATAAATAAAATAAATAATATTACATTAAAATAGTAATATAATCATAAAAAATTGAAATATGCATATAATAAAAATTATAATAAAATAATATATAAAATAATATATATAATAATAAAATAATATTTATTCAACTCATATATTCATTAATTTTAATTCGATAACTTTATCAATAGACGAAATTAAAATATTTAAAACTAATATACCAATTAAATATATTAAATAATACACTATATTAAACATTCCTATATATACATAATTCCCCCTAATTTATAAAAAACCAATTAAAACCAATTATATTATAAAAGCGAGTATATACAGTCATCAACAGTAATATACAACAATAAGAAATTTCTAAATTTAAAAAGGGGGACTACTAATGTAACATGTGATGATATGACAAATAGAAGGTCTATAATAAAAAAGTATAAATATTTTAACAATTGTTATTTATGTTTTAATACTATATAATAAATAATACTACAAAAAATATTAATAGTTTACGTTTACAAAAGAAAATATAATTATTGAGGACTAATAAAAGTATTTAAGGATTAAAAAAATAATAGCTATATATTAGCATGTGAAAAATATATTTAGTTTGACAATAAACAAGATAAATTTAAATAAATTAAATAATAAATAATAATAAAAAATAATTATAATAAATAAATAATAATATAAATAATAATAATAAATATAAAGAATTAATAAAAAATAATAAAAATAAAATGATATATTTTTCAAATAATTTCAATAACCTTGCTTCTGTATTATTTGTTTCTTCTCCAATCTTTTGCGTGAGAAAGGGAAAGATAAAAGGTTAAAATAATTTAAAACTTTATGTAATGCTTATTATGTTGACTGATGTCCTTTGGGTCCTTTTGCTTGCACATTTTACCGCCATGACCAAGCAAGCTTAGAATCAGAAGTGACTAATGAACTGATGAATATATAGTATATATATATTTAATATATATATATTATAATATAATATATTATATAATATATATAAATATTATATATATAATTATATAATATATATATATATATATAATAATATAATATATATATAAATAAAATACACTAATAGATTTAATTATATACAACGGCAAGGAATAGGTAATATATTATAAACATACAAAATCATTTAAAGTATTATCATCTCTAAAAAAAAAAAAATGATTCAATTTAGAAATTACATTATTTAAAATTTAGTTTCTTTTCGTAATTTTTTTTTAGTTTTCGTAAACATTCAATCTCATCACAAAATATGAAGCACATTAAACAAATAACACTGATTGAGACTTTTGAATTAAATTTTTTATTCTTAAGTTTAATATGCTAAAATAATGCAATAGCAGAGCTAAGACGACTTCAAATGATGAGGTTTGTAAATGTCTGCACATAGTAAAATTAATTTCAGCAAAAGTTTTATTGACGATTTGCTATTAAACAGAATTTGTATGTATTTTATTTTTTGGTTACTGAAAAATTAGAGGGGTATTAATTAGGCTAATGGAACCTTATAGGATTGTTATGGTAATTCTTTATAGGTTTAAGGTTAATATTATATATTATATATTTATAATGTAAATACCTGAAATTAAAAATTAATTTTACATAATACTTACTTAGCCAGAATAGAGTATGTATTAACTATAAAAAGGAGTAAAAGAAATAGAACAATATAATTAGTAAATTGAGAAAACGGTAATATAAAGAGGATAGGGAGAGATAAAAAAAAGAAACCGTAGTTAACAATCTAAAATTTAAATACTATCATATCTATATAATATTTTATAAAATGCTATTAATTCTTAACTATATTTGTAATAATTAATTGCACTATATACATATATTATGCATTTAATAATATATTCTAATAATATTTTATATAATATTACTATATAATAAATATATATTAATATATATATCTAAACTATATTGTAGTTCTACTTTATAAATTTTGACTTCTGGTCAGTTACACTAAGGATTTCGAATAAGAAAAATAATACAACGAATCGGCTATTCTTTATGCTATATATAGTACATAGATTTCATATAATTTATTAGGTATTATAGCATTTACTTAATTTTTTAAGAAAATTAAACTTAAAAGATTTTAATTATATATTTAATTATTATATATTTTAATAATTATATTAAACTATATATATATTAATTACTTATTATTTAGTGAATATATTACTTAATAATTATAATAATTATATCCTATTATTAATCTATATAAATTATATTATATTTATATTTAAAATAGGAATTAATTTTTTTCTAAGATCTTCAAATTTATATTTACTTATGAATTATATTATATATATATATAGTATTTTATAATAATAAAAACCATCACCCTCCCAAATCCCTGCGAGCTTTGATGATCGGATCGGAGTGCACACCCGTCTCTTCTAGTGAGTGATTAAATCTCGGATGGGATTAAATATATGAGGGTACTCGGTAGAGGCCCACCCCCGATCTAAAAAACATAATAAAATTATTAAATAAAATAAACTTATTCTTACCTAAAATCACATTAATTAAGTCAAGTTCATGTCGTTTCTTCATACAAATCTTAACAATATTCAATCCATCAATTTTTAACTGAAATATAACTAGACTCTAGCACGCCAATATCTACTAATCTCATATAATATTTTATAGAGACTATAATAGTGTGTCAAGTCACACAACAAATATATATTCAAATTCTTTTTAATTATAGTTTACACTAATTTATAATTAATTAACAAATATGAAAGTAAATATGATTAATGTATTTAACCTCAATCATTTAGATAAATACTTACTAATTTATTATGATTTCGTCCTAGATTCAACATCTTATAAATCTCTATAACTATTAATAAATATCATATAATACTATATTATATATAATAATATAATCTATATAATATAATAAATATATTTAATATAAATATACATATTAATATATATTAATCAATAATATATAATATTATTCAATATAAATATATCACATCTAATATCATATTATAATATATACTATCTATAT
>JABUQX010063944.1:0-5000 GCA_015478945.1 Trachelipus rathkii
AAGAGGATTTTTATAGCAAAATCAGTTACAGGTTGTCACTTGTTATGGTAAAGTAATAATAGTCGGTCATCATCCTTATTAAAGGTGTAAACACATCAAATGATCTTTTTTCTTTAAGTGGTCCTTTTTCGCTGATTCCTCTTTAATAGGTTTTTTACGACGAACCTACACGACTGACCCTGTCATCTTACGTCGTGTTTTTCGTTTAACATCATCTTAACATTTCATCAGAAGCATCGGCTAGTCGTCGTTTTACAGCGTGTTCTGTAGGATCGACACCTCCATAATATCCTGGAAAGTATCTATATCTGTCCTAGCTGCTTTTTTAGCAAGATATTTGCCTCCTGATTTAAACAAAGGGATGGCCCGTCTGAACAACGAAGCAAAAAATCCACCTAAACCATATCCCCCTTCTGCAATTCTTGAACCCCCTGATATGACTTGTTCGTTTCTTTCCTATTATTATTATTTATCGGAGCTCCTTCTGTATATGTAACTTGTGTGACAGCACGTGGCTCGTTCCAGTGCGTGAATGGGGTATGTGCTTGACGCTTCTTACTATTCTCTGTATATAAATACGAATTTCGAGACTCAGTTGGGTCTTACCTCAGTGGGTAATAGTGAACAATTAGGGAACTTATTAACTCTTTTACTTTAGGAAATTGAACTACTTTCTTAACAAGAGGCCTTTAGTTATTCGCCCACGTACTCGGTGACTTATAATTATCCTGTGATAAACATAGGCCATAGCCAGGATTCTTTGAAATCATCTTAGTAGGTCAAGCATACAAAATGTAATTGAAAGTCTTTGGTGTCATTTTGTTTGTGACATACTCTTCATCGTGGTTGATATAACCGCACTTAGATCCTTTAGAGATGTTTGATATTATTTCCCGATATTTTGTATACATGTGAGTAACAACATACGAAACCAGGTTGAGGGGCGGAAAATAAATAAACTTATATCTTTCAGGTTCACATGCTCATGAGATTTTAAAGTGTGATTAACGCATTATCTTCGTTAGAGGATTTATTAACAAGAAACACTAAATCTTTACATAATTGACTTGCTTCAAATTTTTGTTTAAGTCTATGAACACCTCGGTAATCGATTTATAGAGACCGTTTGTTTATTAGCCTAATTTTCAAAAGAATACTTCATGTGGTGCCTCGTTTGATGTCGCAGTATTGCTTTACTTTTAATACATTTTACACTTATCACATTTCTAAATTTATAGTAAACGCCAATATGTAACAGGCATATCTCTCTATAGCCGACATCGAGCAATTTATTTTCACTTAAATCCTGCTGTCATACATTTCTCTATCGAATAGTTATATGGATTCATACTCTGTAAGTAATAGTCTTATGTTTTATTTTCCGGATGTAGATCTCCATAGAACGCCGATGAAGGGCAGCGTTTATAATAGAAATGGATTCTTCACTCTCCAGTTCCTCAACGAAAAACTGATCATATGTTTCTTAATTGCTAGCATTTATATAACTGTAAACTTTGCAGGGTATTCTACCCATTTGACAAGATACTGGTATATTTTTTAAACCAATTTCTTTAATCTGACTCATTTTTTTCTATTTATACTTCATGACTCTTAGGATCAAATTGTATTTTCTGTATTTCTTGTTTTATAGAAGCCTCCTTTTATTTTTTTCTTCCTGTATAAATCCTTCTAGATAGTATAATTTTAAAACCTGTCCCTCCTAGTGAATGCTCTGAATAGCAATCTACTCTTTAAAAAACCCTTCTCGACCATCCACTTCATACCATTTTCTGAAATTTTCATCAGTTCTGGATACTCTTACATAGTCTCCTACTTTAATGCCTGTGTGTTATCTTTTATTTTTCCCTTTGGATTGATAGGTACAAATGGTTTTGTCTTTACGCCATCTCTAATATGGGGTATTCTTAAGTGTTTTATGATTGAGACCGATTTATGACGAGTAAGCCAAACGTCTGGTTAGTAATATCTATAGTATTTTTAAATGTATTGCATCTTCGTGAAATATCCTATGCACTTTTTCTTTTATGAGTTCTTTGTACTCTTCAACTAATTGCGGCTTTATTGAAGCTGTAAAGTGTGTTGTAGATATTCCGCTCCTGTTATACTCAGTAACTATTTCTTGAAACTCTTTACCTAAAAATTCTGTATTCCCTTATCTGTCCATAGTCATTTTTAGGGATAACTGGTTCATCTTATTGTATGAATTTCTCTGACTGCTGTACGCAACATAGTCCTTGATTTTTTACTTGTTAAAAACCTTAACCATAGTATGCTGGAGATATACATCTATCACAAAAAGAATATATCGATACCCCTCATTGTAAGATTTATATTTTATCATATCGGTCAAATCTAGTTGCCATACGCTATCTAAATGGGGAGCTATAGTTTTCCGTGTAGGAAATTTTTTTCGTATAGGTTTATGAAGGTGAAAGCATCCTCACTTCTTAATATTTTTTCAATTCTTTTTTACTAATTTGAGGAAACTTTTGATGCAAACCTTTGAAAAAAACCCCGTAACTGTCAATGGGTGCTTTTTTGTTGGTCGGAATAGATTGCTATATGTTTTATTATTATTTTTGATTTATTCTGTGACCGCTTGTCCTTGGCTTTCATGATTCGACTAATGGACATTTAACAAATAAAATTTTATTCATGTTATACTGATGAAGGTTATAAAACAAATCAGATTGTATAATTGATGAATGTAATTTTATTTTTTATACAAAATAAGTATTCAACTATTTTAAAGTCACAAGTTATAAAACCTGCAGCAAGTGTATACAGATATAGATAACATAGAAATACTATACATAATTTGAAAATTACAAATGAACTTACATCATGTATAAAAAATCAAATTAATATATTGCAAGTTGTCTAATCCATTCTTTGGATACTTTGGTCTGGGATTTTTTTTAATTCGGACAGCTGCTTGATACATAATGTACCTCTATTTATCACTTTGATCTATCCGATGCAAAAGAAGATACCAGCAGGACTTGCATAGGTCTAGGCGTTCAATGGAATATTATCCATGATTCGCGCTAATCTTTGTTTTATTCATGATTAAACTTCTTGGGAAATTAATAGTCTGAAGTTCTTGTTTGATCCTGTTCCATCTGTTACTGGGAGCCTTCTTCTCATTCACGGCGAGAGATCAGACTATCAAGTACAACATATTCGATCTCAAAGTATTGTTTCTCATTCAATAATGAATCTTGACCGAGATCAATCCATGTAATCTGATCTTTTAAAATATTATAATAGAGCTATTACCCGTTTTCTTACTCCTCACTGGTAAGCTTTCCTTGAGTATATGTCTAAAATTATGCTTTCTTTTCATCCATAGACTTGAGATCTGCTGTTAGACGCCTTAGTCTTCCTTGTGGTGAATTTTAATAAAACTTTTTAAAATTCACTAATTTTTTGTAGTAGCATTTTTGATATATCGGATTCTTTTTTCATGAATGTGTTAACATTGGCGTTTAATATTTGTTGCACCGTTCCGTTCTATAAATATTATCTCGTTCAAATCTTGAAGATCATATTAAACTCAAGGCTCGTTGTTGAATTCAAGTTGGGTGATAAGGATTCATATCCGATCTGATCCTGCTGAATGTCTTGATTGAGGCTGTTCGAACTGTTGTTGTTGTTTGTTGTTGTTGTTGTTGTCTGGCGAGATTAGTGGTGTTTGTTTGTTGCTGTTGCTGTTGCTGCTGTTGTTGTTGTTTGTTGCGCTGCTTGCTTGCTGTTCGTGTTGTTGTTGTGATGTATAGGTTCTGTGTTTTAGCGGATGCTGTTAGTAAATTAATCGTATCATTTGGATTAGTTCTTTCATGCATTGTAGCAAGCCACTTTGGTATCAAAGGAGCTATAAGACCGGAAAAAAAGAGTAATACAGGTCGGATAACACACTTCTCCGCCTTGCGGTGAATAGCTTCTTTTTATTTTATAAGCTTTCTTGCGTTAGCCTCGCAGTTTTTTAAATGGGTGTTTCTCGTGACGGCGTAACTTTACCGGTTCTGAAGAATCTTTGTAAGAGGAAACATTTCCTTTTATAGAGATTTTAGGCATACTTCAGCTATGCATTTAGTATATAATTTTTGCATCTTCACAGACCAGTTTTTACGCTTTTTCAGAAAGTTCAGGTTTTTTAAATTTTCCTCTAAAGGTAAAAGTAATCTGCCACTAGAGTACTCATTATTCCGTTATGTATACTGTCTCAGTCACCGTGGTTGAGTTCTTTGCCCGCTTTTACTCTTCTTTGCGTGTTCTTAGGATGAAGCTCACAGAGTAAATAATCCATGAGGTAGTAGATGTACTTCTTTATTATACTTTTAAGAACTCTTAACGTTTGAGTAGTGGACATTTTGGGTGGCCACAACATATGACTCTGAACTCAATCCCTTCTTTTTCCCAAGATTCTAGAGATTAAATACTGTTGGTTTAAAAACGACACATCCCTCAATGGTACTTGATTCTGATGAAGATAATTCTGTTTATAAAACACTGTATGTTTATAATGATGCATACCAACTGTGAAAAGTTCGGCTAATGGCCCTAATTTCAATTTGATGCATCAATCGTCCACAGGATTATAGATTTATGTCCCTGGTGAAATCATTGAAGAGCTTTTAAAGTCATATATACGCCTTCATGAAAGTTTCGATTACATCTTTGTAGTCTTTAAACTTTTCTTGGTAAACACTGTAACACCATATGATTTTAACAGGCTTTTGCTCGAAAATCTCGACCTCTTTTAAAATGTTTAATAACAGAAAGGTTTTCCCACAACCTGTAGGACCAGACACAAGACAAGTAGCAGGAGTTCGGAACATAAATTTACTAACGTCCATTCTAGATTGATACCTGATCACTAATGAATAAGAAAAGGTTTGCGTTTATGTTATAAATGGTTTGTTAACTCGTTAGATCAATAGATCAATAGATCACAACTGGACAGGAGGATGGGGAAG
>JABUQX010063944.1:12500-17500 GCA_015478945.1 Trachelipus rathkii
GAATAATAATAATAATATAATAATAATAATAATAATAATAATAATAATAATAATAATAATAATAATAATAATAATAAAAATAATAATTCAAAATTCAAAAAAATTTTATTCAGAATAGTTGTTAAAATTTTTATCCTTTAATAACAGAGATACAAATATAATAGATATTATTACATTTACAAAATGGCAATAAATCATGTAAATTAGGATTCAATTTCACTCCTATCTGAAATGGGGCTACTGATTGCAACACAGTGTTGTGTCCTTTGAGCCCCGAATACAATACATTTATACGTATACATTTTGAGCATCAACTACGCAGAGATGCCTCTTCCTTTCTAATAGTAACAATAATTGTATTAATTAAATGTACAATAAAATATTAGTAATTAGAATAACGTGAATAATACCTAGTGACTATATCACAGTCAAGAAATAGCTTAAAGTTTTATCCTAACACAATAATTATGTTATACTAATAATAATAATAATAATAATAATAATAATAATAATAATAATAATAATAATAATAATAATAATAATTAATAATAATAACAATAATATAATAAAGCTTATAATAATAATAATAATAATAATAAAAAATAATAATAATAATAATTATAATAACATATTATATAAGAGCTTAATAATAATTAATAATAATGAATCATAATAATTAATAATAAAATAATATATATAATAAATAATAATAATAATAATAATAATAATATAATAATATATCTATATAATAAAATAATAATAATAATAATAATAATAATAATGAGAATATAAATAATAATAATAATAATAACGAAATAATAGAGCAGAATTTGTTGATAATACCCGTATAGATAATAATAATTATAACATAAGTTATATTACTTAATATCAATATATAGATGACAATGATAATAATATTATAACTCCTTAATAATAATAATAATAAATAATATAATTAATAATAAATAATAATATAATAATAATAAAATAATATAATTAATAATAAAATATAATAATAAAGTAATATAATAATATAATAAAATGAATAATAATAAAATAATAATAATAATAACAATAATAATAATAAAATACCTAACAGTTAACCGTGATGAAACAAAGATAATAATCCTAGTTAATTCTGGTAATCAATAATAATTAATAATAAGTATAATAATAATAATAATGAATATATAATATAAATAGTTAATAATAATAATAAAAATAATAATACTAATAATAATGAAATATAGATAATAATAATAATAATAATATTAACTAATATAATAATCAATAATAATAATAATAATGAATATTATTATTATTAAAAATATGAATTATTCAAAAAAAAATATATATATATATTAACCATAAACAAGAACTTATTGCAATTAATCTTAATAATATAATAATATTAATAATAATAATAATAACAGACAATAATAAATAATAATAAATAATATATAATAATTAATAATATATAATAATAAATATATAATAATAAAATAATTAATAATAATAAAATTAATAATAATAATAAAAATAATTAAATAATATATAATAAATTAATAATATATAATAATAATAATAATCATTAATAATAATAATATATATTCATATAATAATAATAATAATAATAATAATAATCAATAATAATAGATAATAATAAATAATAATATATATAAAAATAATAATGAATGATAAGATTATATATACATAAATAATAATATTAATAATAATATAATTAATAATAAATAATAATAATAATAATAATAAATAATAATAATAATAATATATAATAATAAAAAGATTGCTATCAACACAGGTAAAAATAAAACTTCACAATTGATATTAACACAAGTTCAACATCGTAATAATATAAAATCAGTTATATTGCTACGTAATAGTATCCTTACATACCATCAAACAGTATCCCACTCCTAAGATATTTCACAATACTATTACTACAGTCAATAATAATAATAATAATATATAAATATAATAATGAATAATAATAATAATAATAATCTATAATATATAATAATAATATAATATAATAATAATAATAAATAATAATAATACTAATAAATAATAATATCAATAATTAATAATAATAATAATAAAAAATAATAATAAAAGTAATAATAATAACTATAATCATGATATTTGACTAATAAAATGAATGACAGTTAAAAATATCTTTTTAATAAGCTTTAATAATCAGAAATAATAATAATAATAAATAATATAATAATTCAATTAATAATGATTATTATTATTTTAATAAATAAAATAATAACAATAATAAATAATAATAATAATAATAATAATATACTAATAATAAATAATCAATAATAATATAATAATAATAATACATAATAATAATAATAATAATAATATATTATATAATAATAATATATAAAAAATAATACATATAATAATAAATAATAACTAATAATAATCATAATATAATAATAATGAATAATAATAATAATAATAAATAATAATTTCAAGAACCGAAATTATTAGAGCATGTGATTTGATAAAAAATAATAATAAATATAATAATGAAAATAATAATAATACTAAATAATAATATATAATAATAATAATAATATAATAAAATAATAATAATCATACATAATAATAATAATAATATTAATAATAATATATAATAATAATAAATATAAAAATAATACTAATAATAATAATAAAAATATATAATAAAATAAAAAACATAATAATATAATTATATAATAATATTAATTAATATAATATATTAATAATAATAAAATAAATCAACATACATATATAATAATATATAATAATAATAATAATATAATAATAATAAAAAAAAATAATAAGATAATAAAATAATAATAATAATAATAATAATAATAATAATAATAATAATAATAATAATAATAATAATAATAATAATAATAATAATAATAATAATAATAATAATAATAATAATAATAATTTCAATATGACTGACTGAATTTGGTGACTACTACTACCACTGTTGGAGAGTTGTAACTAGTATTTTCGATCTCAGCACCCATCATTGATGTAACATAATATTCAAGTCAAAATCAAGTTTTGGATTCAAGCACCGAATTACTCTGTCTACCTCCATTCTGGATTCAGCCTCGACTCCGGATTCAACTCCGGGTCCTGCACCGGCTCCGGTTTAGTGATTTTTATCCTGAACCTACCCCAGATCTGATTCAGAAGCATGTCGGGTGCTTATTTTCCATCTAACCATGGCCATGGCAAAGTTTTATGGTTCAGTACCTTACTATGGGGGATGCAGAGGTGCGAGAAATCCTAGTCTTATCTACATTTGACTAAAGAATTTACATTGCATTGGTAGATTTTTAAGCTAGTGGTATCAAATTAGGGGTTTCAAAGGTCGAGGAGATCTTTCCGAGTTCGCCGAAGCGTTTATGGCTTAGTATAAGCATCTTCGTATGGTATTGAGTCATGCGGTTGGGGTTTTAGCTTTTTATTCATGGTCTTATTACTTTCAAACTTGGGCTCCGCCGAGGTGTCACCACCTTTAATAGGGATCCCAAGTTTGAAAGTAATAAGATCAAGAATAAAAAGCTCGAACCCCAACCGCATGACTCATTACCATAATAAGATGCTTTTAGTATGCCATAAACGCTTCAGCGAACTCAAAAAGGTCTCCTCGACCTTTGAAACCCCTAATTTGATACCATTATCTTAAAAATCTACCAATGTAATGTAAATTCTTAAGTCAAATGTAGATAAGACTAGGATTTCTCGATGCTTTAGAGATCCGAAACCGTCGAAAATGGTCTCGACAACCTTAGGAATATCTAGGTTGACATCTCAACCATCGAAATCTAAAAACGTCTTGGGAAATTCAAGTCATTTGCCAACATGACATTGGTTTACTGATTTTAGAGATCCTAAACCGTCATAAACGGTCTCGTTAACCTTAGAAACCACTTAGTTGACATCTCGAACGTTGAAGTATAATAACATTTGGGGAATTCCAAGTCAACTCCCGAAATGACTTAGATTTACTGACGGCTAAGAGATTCTAAACTGTCGAAAACGATCTCATCGACTGTAGCATCTCGTAATTTGACATCTTAAACATCAAAATATTACACCAATGAGAAAACTTCGAGGAAATTGTTGACATGACTTGGATTTCCTACCATTTAGAAGCTCCATAGCCTCCGAAAACGCTCCGCGGCCCTTGGAAACGAGTCGCAGCTCTTTGAAAGCGCACCGTTGTCATTGGTCATTGATTTACAGTGTTGACATTGGAAAAAATCCATAACTCCTCCCATCCGGAGTTGGGGCCTTGACTAAGTCAGATGCTGACATGACTTGATCAACTGTGCCCTGTAGAAAAAATTGCGCAGAAGTTGCAAAAACCTAGCACTATATAAGGCTCTAGCCAGAAAACAACTTACGGGGGTGCAACGATACCTGATCTCGTCTACAACGAGATAACACCACCACCATCTATGACGAAGTTACGTCATCAAATGAAAGGGTATCAAGTATCTGAGAGATACCAACTCTCTAATCACCTTAAAAGGGATCCTAAAATTTTAAGAGGGCTGCATCCACCATCGGGGAATGCCACCCCACATAACCTCGTCTATGACCAGGTGACACCACCACCCATAAGTGTACCAAATTTCAAATGGGTACGAGTTCTCTAACCCCCATTGCCAGGGACAAAGAAGCCCATAGCCAGAGAATACTTTAAGAGGGGGCGGAACACTCTAAGAATGAGTCACTATTATGTAATCTCGTCTACAATGAGGTTACATCTTCCAAAGTATTTGGGGGATACCAACTCTCAAACTTCTCTAAAAGGGGGGATAAATTTATTATAACATGTAGACCAATTTGTGATCCCTACTAATACTGTAATTTCCAATTTTTTTTATGCTAGTAGGTATGAAAATAGCTAATAAATCCTCCAAACTTTGCTTTCGTGAAAATGATAATGA
>JABUQX010063944.1:22500-24230 GCA_015478945.1 Trachelipus rathkii
TTAGCTTAACTTCTCACTCTTAATTTACCTACTTCCTTTCGTATGCACATTCCTCTCCATCCAAGCCCCCCTAACTTAATTTTACATAGAAAAACATAATGATCCGATAATCCATTCCTAAACCCTCACTGATTTATACATCCAAACATACTTCACCCTTCCTTCTCACCAACAACAAAATCAATCATACTTTTCACTTCGAAACCATCTCTACCTACACCCAACTAGTATACTTATGAAAACTCTTTGTGTTGAAAGAAAGTATTACTTACACACATCCCTCTCTCCACAGAAATCAATCACCTTCCACCATTCTCATTTTTCCCTCCCACCCAAAACACTGTTTTACATCCCTGTTTTTTTGATCACTATCCAACCATTCAGTCCCCCAACACATCAAACTCTGAAACTCTACTCACCCCCAGACTCATTCACAATTCCCAAAAACATGTACTCTCTTCACGTTTCCCTCAGAAGACCATACGTACACCACACACACCTTGACCTTTCAAACTTAAATTCTAACAGCATTAGAATTCTTGGACTCACACACACAAAGTCTACCACCATAGCTTTTGTACCACAAGGTCCTCAATCAAAATCTGCAACTCCTTTCTCTGCCTCTCTCCAATTCCTCTTCCACACAGCACGCACACATTTAACATCACACCACTTAATTTCACACCTTTTCCTTTCATCTTTTTGTTTCAGTCACTGCGAGCATACAAATTTGCCCTTTTAAATACATCATCACCTCTCTCCTCTTCTCCTCAACATTTAATCCTCTGACATTTCCATGTACCCATAGATTCATACAATTTCGCCGAAAGTTAGAAGTCGTTTACGGCGATCACGAACCATCTCCCGAGTCATGCATTCACATTCCTAGCAAGAGTAGGTGGTAGTGGGAGCCAACACCACTACCACCGCCCCTTAGTCCGACTTCTACGACAAGAGCAGGACATACGAACTGTGGGAAAAATTCTTTCTCCCCGCAAACAGGGATATGAGTAGTTAGGGATGTCTGTAAGGTGTTATCTAGAAGTGGGGTGTGTACTTTAATCATGTGTATATGATATGTGGATAAATGGTGGTTAGTAATCATGTTGCCTGGAGGATGCGTGTGTGAAGAATATAAGGCCAAAAGAGAAAAGGCGTCTACCATTAAAAAAATACCATATATATATATATAATATTATATAATTTATATATAAATATTATATATATATATATATTATATATATATATATATATATATATATATATTTATATAGTATATATATAACATATATATACGATATATATATATATATATATATATTATATCATATATACTATATATATATTATATATATATATATATATATATATATATATATAAATATATAATATATATATATACACCATATATATTATATTATATATATATTATATAATATATATTATATATTATATATATTATAATATATATAATATATATATATATATATATATATATATATATTAAATATTATATATATATATATATATATATATATATATATATATATCTATATATAATATATATATATAATATTATATATATATATATATATAGTATATAGTATATATATATAATATTTTCTTTAATATATATATATATATATATATATATATATATATATATATAGTATTCTATATATATATATATATATATATTAATATATATATATATATATTTAAATATATAT